>JAJMBS010000069.1:0-27027 GCA_030572775.1 [Lipomyces] yamanashiensis
GGGGTGGGTTGAGTTGATGTTTGCGGAGAGAGGGAAGAGAGGGAGAAGAGGAGGAGAGGAGAGGAGGAGGAAGAAGAGAAGAAGTGGGAGGTTATGGGTTTGGAGCGTGGTAGGATTGTCAATTGAACTGGCTGTGTTTGTTTCGGTCCCGATTTGGAAGAGCTTGTGCGAGCCTGACGCGAACAACACGCGTAGCCAAGTTCCGACTGATCTTGGGAGTGGATGTTGCATCAGAAACTGATTTTGCAAAATTTATTAAAGTTCTTGGATATTGTTCAAAAGGTCATGAATATACCAATATCAGATACAGAGTCTGTTGTGCAAATGACATTGATTATCACGAGGACTCGAGCTTCTCAAGCACTAACTCTGGAAATGATTTTTGAGAAGTTTCTCAGAATATATTATTACCATATTTATTTATGTCTTAAATTTCTGTCACAATAATGCTGATATTGGTTGCTATAAGCTCTGTTCTGTTGTTCTTGCCATGGCAGCTGCGTTGTTAACATTTGGACTTAGTGGCTTTCTTGCAGAATATATCATTTATATCTCTTGATTTTTCTAACAACTTCTCAATCTTTTCTGCGGAGTAGCCAAATGAATATCGGCTGCAACAAGTGATACGAGTCTGGTGTAACAGAGCCAGCCAGGTATTAAGCAACAGTCGCACTCTTGCTGACAACAAAGCCAGCCGTCTTTTCCTCTTGATATTCTTCATATCCGCACTCGCTGAAAAATTATATTTCTCGTACAAATAAAAATGCATATGCTTAGCGTGTGCTTTTTATTCACTTTACGAAATATTCTAGTAATGGTACATCAATTACAAATTTGCGGATTTTTTTTTCAGTCTAAGGGCCAGCGACCATGATGATGTTTTACACAAGATTTCTGGTTCAGCTAGATCAAAAATATCTCTGCAGCACTTGGTTTATGCTTGCTGTAGCGTATTCGCCGCAGGGATGGTGGCAACCAGTTTGGCATCTTGCTCGAGTGATGGTTAGGATGCCCAAATTTTGTATACCTACACTCACGCTCAGTGGCTGTATTTACATTCAGCTGCTACTGCTCAGCCTAAACCTGCCACAATTACGACTATTCAGCAATGTTGTAATATGTTTACATTTGAAAGACGTGAATTGTACAGCAAGATTCAGTGCTCTCCCACAAGTGATTTGGGATAGCCATGTAATAGTGATTAGTTCCATAAAAATACAGTGCACATCAATATTCTACTATACTATAATCTCAAACACATAAACCATAAATCTTACGTATAGTTAATCACACAAATCAAGCAATATAACCACAGATGAACTCCGAATAAACCCTCAACAATCCAACAAGTATCAGTCTATGACGATCGGAGTTTTTTCTTGTAAGTTTTGTAGCAGTTTGTTCAGATATGATATTGCTGAAAGTTTGATCTCAACAGGCTCGTCAGATTTGGATACCAGAGTTATCAGATAACTGACTTGCTCGAAGTCCTGCAATCTGGGGCAATTAAGACCGCCTGCAAAATGACAATAGCCACACAGAGGGCACGCGTCCGGTTTCAGTTTACGCAGTGGACACTGACCAGGTGGATGAAGTCTGTGAGAGCCATCACATATAAATGGCAAAATCACGCGACTTCTCGATCTGCGCATAGAATCAGTAGCTGGTGATTGATGTGCGGACTTCTGCACTCGAGAATCCGGTGAAACAAAAGATCTGGCATGTTTTGATGGCGAATTGTCTACTGGAGCACTCACTACTCCAGGTGTTCGTGACAACGTAGTGGAGGATATCTCGTTGTTTATATCAGGTACGGCGCTGGTTATATGAGGTACGGACAGTATATGTTGCGTAACGCTTGCGGTCGGCAACTGCGGCTCAACGGCACTCTTGGGCGGAGGAAGATGACCAAAAACCGAGGAGTTGAGAAGGGTAAACAAAGAGCTTGTGCTATTGATTGACTCAGTCGGCTTGTCAACAGCTGGCTTGTCAACGGGCTCATTAATAAAGCTAATAGGATGCCGCAAATCGCTAACTGATGCCGGTTTATGAGAAACTTGCCTTTCTGCGGGTAGATTGTCAACTTCCTCCAACAGCCTATCATTAGCATCTGACTCGAAAAAAGGCTGCGCCTAATTAGCACGTTAGACTTGAGCAAGCAGAGAGGTGAACACTGAATATAGACTTACTGACAGAGGTAATGAATCACGTGCTCGTTTTCCTCGTCCTAGCTGCTCCATAACTAACAAACGCTCTTTTAATACCACAGATTCTCTATCCTGCAACAACCTATTCCAGAACATGCTCTCTTCTTCTGTCATGGTATCTTTCTCCACATCGTCGACAGATTCTGGTGCTGTGACAAGATCATGCAATTCACGCGACCATACTCTTGGAGAAGCAAAATAGTTCAAATCATTGCGCTGGGATTGTGAAAGTTGTTCCGGCACATCGGCTCGAGCGCGAGATATGAGCTGATCGATATCCCCTAAACTATAGACAAAGTTATTCTCAGCGCCACTGCCATTATAATTAAATAGCAAGCGAGCAGAGGTCCGTAGGGTAGATTGAACATCAAATTTTTGTCCATTCAAAGCGCTCAAATCATCGCTCACAGATTGATCCAGCAGCACTCTTTTGCGAACAGAGTCATACAATTGCTCTGTATCGGTTAGCTTCCATTGTCTCCAATTAATATACAGTCACAATACTTACCTTCAACTGAACCACTCGTTATTAGATTGAACAACAAAATTTTATGCTCGCGCGCATGGCCAAACCAATGAGAGCGAGACAAGACCTGTAGATCGTGACTAGGATTTTGATCCGGATCGTAGAAAACGACCGCATCTGCCAAAGCTGTACAAAAGTTAGCATATTGCGACAGTTAACAAAAACTATATAAAAGCTATATACCCAAATTGATACCCGTAAGCCCTATACGACTCGACAGAAGGAGCACGAAAATATGAGAATTTTCTAAATTAAATGCATCAACTTTTTTCTGACGCTCTGAAGTATAGCTGTCAAGTGCAATATATCTAATCTTCAGGTAAGCCAGGAAATCCTCTAATATTCTTAACATGCCGAGGAATTGGCTGAATATGACAACACGGCGCCCTGATTTGATTAGTTGTGGTAACATAATAGACAATAACTCCAGCTTTCCACTGGCCGAAATCATCCTCTTCAATTCCTCTTCGCGATTATCCAACCTTTTTTCAACTGCACTATCGTAGAGGTAGGGATGGCACATACACTTTCGGAGAGCAAGAAGTATGTTAGATATACCATGACCATGTGAAATATATATGCTCTCCTTGAAGATAATAGTACGCAATAGATCAGGCTTTTTCTCCAGAATACTTCTTGATAGCTGTTTCTGAAGCGGCACCATTCGAACTGGAATAATTATTTCAGTATTTTGAGGCAATTTATCAGCTATAGTTTCCAACTTTGTACGACGCAGCACGTAAATCCTAGATGAATGAGTTAAACAAACCACCCGTAAATCGATGAATGGATCTCATACTTTAGTAACTTTTGAAGTTCCTGGAAATTATCTTCATCTATCGAGGTAATTTTTTTTTCAATATCCTCGAATTCAGCGCCGTCTGGATTTAAAAACTGTAGTAAGTTCAGAAAATCGCGCACATTATGTTGCAGAGAGGTTTCTAAATTGAGGTCAGGATGATATTGCCACTTTCAAATCTATGAATAGTTTACCTGTAAGTAAAACCTTATGCTCAGCCTTTATGTTTTGCATCACATTGTTTATATGGTTTTTCGAATTCTTCAATCGTAGAGCTTCATCCACTATCAAAGCTCGCCAATCGACTTGTAATATTCCCTCTGTTTCCTCGACTAAGGCACTAAAGGACACAAGAAGAACGTGGCAATTCACAATATCTCGCTCCCCAGACATATGTATTTGATAGTCCATCTGAACTCGTCGATTGTCCTTTCCACCAAACAGACCGACTGTGCGCATATCTGGAGCCCACTTATTAAATTCGTCAAGCCAATTCAGTATTGAAGATTGAGGCACTACTATGATCATAGGCCAAAGATTGTGCACATGAAAAATCGTGGATACGAAGGAGATAACCTGCGCATATTTGTCAATTCCAATCTCATCTGCAAGGATAGCAGGCTGAGATTGATGCCATTTCGAATATAACCAGCTGCATTAGAGCAGAATTAGCATCACTATGAACCAAAAACTTTATGCAACGGTCTTACTTCATTCCGTCCAGCTGGTATGGTAGCATACTACCTGCGGAAATATAATCCGGCTGGGTCTTTAGCTCAAGGCTTGTAAATGGTGTCTCGCGGGCTGATTCAAGTATTCTTTGCACTTGATACGGTGGCTTAATTCGTAAACCCCATATATAGAAGATATAAGCCTTCTTGAAGCTATCATATAACTTCATTTCTACCTTTGAAGGAGGATCTTCCCAGTATACTAACGCCTGTTTAGCATTTTGCAACTCAGGCGTAAAATAGTCAGCTAGTAAGAAGAAACTTACATTCGGAGTATGATAGTCCACTGTACTTCGCATATACGCTCTGCACGTTGTCAATTGCAGCCAGAGCCTCACTTTCTGATAGGAAATCCATTTGTTCCGCAGACTTCCCGTCTTCGTAACAAACTGCAAGTACTATCTCAATTTCAAGATAATTCTCCGGTATTTCAATCGAGTCGTCGGATGCCGCCAATAAATGCTTTCTATGGAAAGACGAAAGCAGTGAAGAATTCACCACCGAAAGCACCCAACTCCCATCAATCCATAGAGCCCGAAAATAGGATTCGTTCTCGAACTTAACGAGATACTCTCTTTTGTATCCAGGAACTGCTTCAAGGGTGGGAGCAATATGCTTATCAATCCTATAGAATGAAGGTAATGGTCTCCACGCTAACACAGTATCGACCTTCTTAGAGTGCTTAGCACAGAAGGAACAAATGAACTGAGCCAAAGGATCAGGAAGAGCGCCATTACTAATACTCGGTAAATGATGATAATGAGTTGCTCGTCGGCATAAAATGCACCGAAACATAACCTTCATAGGGTCCGACCATAGCTCTTTGTGCTCTGTATCTATTCTCCGTTGATCAGAATTGGCAGCAAAAGAATTCAGGGGGCTATATGATCTTATGTTTGACCAGTCTATGCCACCTAGGTTGCATGCGCAGCATATATACAATCCCGGGTCGTTTACTTTGTCATAGGTCTGCACACAAAATCTACACTGGAAGATCCACAGATCAGCAGCAACTTGTAGAAACAAAAATTTATGTTTCGTATTCCTCGCGCATGACTCGTGATACGCATATGAGCATCCATGACAAAATATTATCCTTCCTTTTGACAGAGAAGAATCGCCACAAGCTTGGCAAAATTGTACATGTCGACGGAGAAATAAAGTGTGATCACTCGTCAAATCAAAATTCCTAGACGTAGGAGAAGCGTGATTAAAAGTAGTGGGAGTGCCACTTCGAGACTTTGGTTGATCAGCATTGAATGTGAGCTTAAGTCTCTTCTTTATCATTCGGTTGACTCCAAATTTGGCGATCTCTTCAGAACTTTTTCCAGACATCTCAGGTGCGTCGTTATCGCCCGCCTCAGAAGAATTCTCAGAACTGATGGCTAGCACATCGTCAGGAGCTCGGCTATTCGAGCGATGCCTAATAAGCGCAATATCTCTGAGGGGAATGTCTTCAGAGCTGTATCCGCTTTCATTCCCGGCAGAAGCTGCTTGCCGGCTACCAGACCCATGCTTTAACGACCTTCGCATGGTACCACGCTCAGCTAGAGTTGAATTCGAATCACTATCAGAGCTTGACGTTGAGATCAACGCGCGGAGTTCAGGACGTGGCATGTAATCATTTGGGTCTGCATTTCTTTGATCTGGGTCATGCAGAGCTCTAACAACTTTGTATTTATGTTTAGATCTCTTTGCCTTGGGATGCTCTTTCAAGACGGACGTATTTAAGAAGCGGTCGAAAGCTTCGTGCCCATTTTTGAAAGAATATAGCTGATCAACAGAAACCTAGCAGCATTAAACTTCGATCAGCATTAAATCCAGGCAATAAGATAGTGAAATAAATTCTCACATAAAATCTAGTTCCGAGTTCAGTTTCTGCTTCGACGCGATCATTCTTTGTCAGGTGCAGCACTCTCTTAATAGTGTTTAGAGATTTGAAATCTTGATTTTGTTTGCGATCAGGAAGCAGAGGACTGTTATCTACAGGTACACGAATTTTGAACCGCTGATATTTTGTCATGTAATCTCCAAGCCCATCGTCATCTGATATTGGTTCGGGTCGGATATGATCAGACATCTTGACTGTCTGATGTGAGCCGAGGAGGTCCAGAGATATTGCCACAAGGTCCAGAGATATTGCCACAGTACTGAGATACAAATAGCTAAACTGACAGTCAGATGACCTCACAACTACTTAAAACCTCATATTCAATATATGTCCTTCGTATAAGAATTCGACTTGCAGATTTTGATAGAATGTCTGAGGTTGCTGTGTGGATTATGAATATCTATTAAAGCGGGATATCGACAGTCGCCTGGGAGTTGAACTCTATTTGGCATTTGCCCCCTTCTCTCATATACGAACACAGTCGTTCGCCAAACTTGAAGTGAATAATACACCGCGGAAGAGTCTGAGAATCGAAATATACTGCAAATAAAGTAGTCAGTGTTTGTTGCAAATATGGACTGCACTACTGCGAGAGTTTTAGATTCATTTACAGACAGCCTCATAGCGAAGACTGAGAGATCAAAAGACGACGATGACAACCATTCTCTAGACGACGAAGACTTTCTTGACTTACTGGAAGATGACAGTGGGATTTTAGATGCATTACGAGAAAAGAGAATGCAAGAGTTACATACACAGTGAGTATATCACAGATCTTGTCTGGCTGTGCTCAACTTTGCTAATGTGCGTGGTGCAGGATGAAGGAGGCCAAAAGGTATTTCGACTCCGGTCATGGAGTTTTGACTGAAGTTTCATCAGAGAAGGAGGTTTTAGATATAACTACGTATGATCTACAAGCTGTTTCGGAATTTATATCGCTATTTCTCTCTTTCTTACGCTGCTATTATTATTTAGTACAACCAAGTACACAGTGGTGCATTTCTTTCATCCATCTTTCAAGCGATGTGAGATCATGACTCAGCGATTGAAGGTAGATTCGTTTCTAAACCGACTAATGTTGATTAAAGTACGCTATCTAATCTTCTTATTTAGTCATTAACGGCTAAGCATATGGACACGCGATTTATTAGCGTCAACGTTGATAATGCTACATTCTTAGTCGTCAGACTGGGAATAAAAGTGCTTCCTTGCGTGATGGCATTCATAGATGGTAAAGAAGTGTTAAGATTAGTAGGATTTGAGAGACTGGGCAAATCAGATAGTTTTGATCCAGCAATACTGGAGTTTGAACTGCAAAATTGCGGTAAGTATCGTCATATTATTGTAGTTGTAATAGGATAGTTGTCTAACCAAGAATATTCATATAGGAGTTATAAAGCAAAAGATAGGAAAGCTTAGAAATACTAAATCAGCGCAATCAGTGTCCCTCCGTTCTGGAGCGACAGAAGATAGCGAGGATGACGATTGGGATTAGATTTTATTTGTGTTCATTTTATAAAAACGAGCACATGTTACTACAGCTTTATCTCAAGCTCTTCAAATCTCTTTTTCCAGGGAGCTAAGCAGCATTATGTTACTTATAAGGTTCCATATGAGCAGAAATAATTGTAAAACTTAACTCAACCCGTGTCTATTCAATAAGAAAGTTGTTTACAAGATATTCTGCACTATTTACAACTAGCACTTTGACGCGACGCGTTCGCGTTCAGCAAATATTACCCGGCCATAATGTGAACAAGGTGTGACTCAAACTACACGACCGCAGATGCCGGTCCTTGAGAGAGTATGCGAGAAGCTAGCCTTTAGAACGCAACGGACTGCAAGCCAGCTACTGTATTGATATTTGTCGCTGCTTGAATTTCTACTTCGTGTAGTTTATCTGCATGGCTATTAGTGTCTTATAGGTATTCAGTGTAGAACTCTCCGCATCCAAGAAGCTTACAAAGACGGCTAGGCTCGACGAATGCAATCAGCTGCCTCTCGTTTCTTGCTAGATACTGGGAACTGTGTGGATGCTTGAGAAGCGAATCACTCAGATCTACTAGAATTTTTAACTATATTGATTTAAAATTGCTGCAAACGAAATCGAGCGATGATTTCTGCTGTTCTACTTTACAATCAGAAGGGGGAGGTGTTGATATCGCGGCTTTACAGAGAGGGATTGCGCCGGAGTATAGCGGATCTTTTCCGGATACAAGTTATCTCAAATTCAGATGTATGCTTGTCTGTTGTTTTTGAGTTTGCTATCATATATCCTAATAATTTGCACAGGTACGCTCGCCCGTCTTAACTCTTGGAACGACAACATTCTGCCATGTTAAGCATGACAACATCTACATCGTTGCTATTTCTCGGCAAAATGCTGACATTGCACTGGTATTTGAATTTCTGTACAAGATAGTAACTCTGGGAAGGTCTTATTTTGGAAAATTTGATGAGGAGGCAGTCAAAAATAATTTTACGTTGATCTATGAGCTGCTCGACGAAATCATGGACTTTGGATATCCGCAAAACACTGAAACCGACACTCTGAAAATGTATATTATGACCGAGGGTGTTCGATCAGAAACACGGATGGAAGAGTCATCCAAGATTACCATGCAAGCTACCGGAGCTCTGTCATGGAGACGAGATAACATCAAATATCGACGGAATGAAGTATTTGTGGATGTGTTTGAGGATGTCAACTTGCTGATGAGCGCAACCGGTATGATTTTTTTTAGAAACGAGTTTACAACATGCTGACTGATTGGTATTGAAGGAAGCGTATTGAGATCCGACGTTACTGGTCAAATCATTCTCCGGGCGTATCTTTCTGGCACTCCAGAGTGCAAGTTTGGCTTAAACGACAGTTTGCTGATTGATCCTTCTGAGAATTTCCAGTAAGAAAAATTGATTTTTAGTGCTCCTCAACTTCTATTCTAATTACTATTACTAGATCGAACAAGATGTCGAAAGCGGCGGCCGGCTCAGTGTCATTGGAAGATTGCCAGTTTCACCAATGCGTGCGATTAGGAAAATTCGATGCCGATAGAACAATCAGCTTTATTCCACCGGACGGAGAATTTGAGCTGATGAAATATCGAACAACAGAGAACATTAACTTACCATTCAAAGTTCACGTGCTTGTCAACGAGATCGGTAAAACTCGAGTTCAATATAAAATTGCCGTAAAAGCAACCTTTGGATCTAAGCTATTTGCAACGGGTGTTCTCGTCAAGATTCCCACACCGCTTAATACTGCTTCAGTATCTACTCGTGTTTCACAAGGAAAGGCCAAGTACGAGCCATCTGATAATGCAATCCACTGGCGGATAGCAAGATTTCCAGGTGATTCAGAATATGTATTCTCAGCGGAAGCGGAATTACTGTCGTCGATGACTACTACCAAGGCCTGGTCGCGTCCACCTGTTGCAATGCAGTTTAACTTAATGATGTTCACGAGTTCTGGTTTGTTGGTGCGGTATCTGAAAGTTTTTGAGAAATCAAATTATACTTCAGTGAAATGGGTTCGATATGTTGTGAGAGCTGGTAGCTACGAGATTCGATTTTAATGAAATGTATGAAGTTGCGTGAATAGATTAAGCAATAGTTAAATTATTACTAACAACTCCCTTTGCAGTATGATAGTATTATTGAACATCGCAGTCGCAACATAGGCACGTATATAGACTAGGTAGCATTATATACAAAAAGAAAAGTTGACGAATCTGATAGATGCGTATCATTCTTACGTCATAAGATTGCTTGCGTACGCTACATAAAACACGTTAGTCACGTCTGATTTCGTACATGTTTATCACACAGAAACCATACCCATTGGCTTGATATCAGGATGAGGGACGGCGTCGTAAGTCTTGAAATTTAGTTCATAGTCGTTCTTGATATTAATAACGGCTCCCTTGTTTCCTTGCGAATCACTAAAAATCTAAAGTTAGCTCATTAACTAATTATGCGATAAGTTCTCTATACTTACCAATAGTTAGGAGCTGAAAAGACAGTGATAAGACGTCCATCATGCTCCACTTCGTAGCCACCCATTCGGACTTCATGACTACGAATAACCGCCATCAATCCGTTCGCTTCGCAAAATCGTTTTGTGACATCAGGGCCAAACTGGAGACCGACACCGCGTTTGCTAGGCCCTCTACCGGGCTCAGGTTGAGGATCAGTCCAAAGCATTTCCATCATAAGTCCACTCTGACCAGGCTGTTTCTGCGCAAATCTATTGTATTTACGGACGTCATCAAGAGTGATCTTGTCGTCCGAGAATAGACCACCATGCAAAACGAAGTAGCTGTTGCCGATCAGAGTGGCGAGCGGCATGGTACTGAAGGACTCTGAGAAAACTTTGAATACCTTCTCGGAATATTTGGCTTTGCATTCACCCTCAAATCCGTACACCTTGTTCATATCGTTCGCTTCATGGTTTCCTCGGTTGAGAAAGAACTTAGATGGATAGAGCCATTTATACGAGAAGAGAAGAAGGGCAACCTCTGTTGACCATGATCCTCTGTCCACAAAATCTCCATTAAATAAGTAACTGTGCTTTTCAGATGGGACGCCATTAAATCTAAATAATTCGAGAACATCGTAAAATTGGCCATGAGTGTCTCCGCACACTGAGAGTAGCTCGTCTTCCTTCACTTCAACCTCAACCATAGTCGGTTCGGATTTGAAAATCTTCATAACTTCGATGATAATAGCGTAAACATATTTGCGATGTAACCGTTTCCCAGCCTTAAATCGTTCAATCATGTTCTCTATGAACTCGAGGGACATGACGAGTTTTGGCGTTCGACCAACTTCAGATTTTTCTGTGGCTGATTCTAGCCTAGCACCGTCATATCCATCTTCGACGGTCATGGACATGTAATCGATACCGTCTGACACAGAAGCCTCGTCACCGACCTCAATAGCAGCCTCGAAAGCAAGTCGTCGGATAATCTTCTGGCACTCGTCGCGCTTTGCACGTGCGCTCTTGTCGCTGGGCACACGCTTGACGACAGTTTGATAGTCTTTCAGCGCATCTTTGGGTCGCAGAATAGCAGCATAAGCGGTTGCTCGTCGATAGTAAGATTTGATATAATCGGGGTTTATCCGAATAGCCTCTGTAGCGTCCGCGACTGCCGCACCGTAGAGTTCTTCCTTGATGTTGGCCTGGGCAAAGTTCAGGTGTCAGTTATATTGGGATTTATTAAGATCAGAGAGAATTTGGGGGCATACCTGGGCTCGATTAGCCCAATACACTTCCTTCGAAGGGTCAAGCTCAATGGCTTGGGTATAAATCTCAATTGCTAATTGATAATTTCCATTTGCAAGGATCTTGTTCCCCTCATCCTTAATCTTCACTGCTTTTTCTTGTTCCGCTTTTGTCGGCGGCGGTCTGTGAGAGATATCTGGTAGCTGATCAACTAGCTCTTCGACACTTGAAAGACTTGTTTCGTCGTCAGATGAGGAAGTGACGTCCGACATGGTAGGTTGATGTGAATTACTTCAGAGCTCTGGTTCTGCACAAGACTGAGTCTGAATGCTGATAACAAGGAAGTGAATTTTTCAACCCTACAACTTAACTTAATGAGCCGAAATAACACTGCAAGTAACAGCTGATCCAATGGTCTCTGGCAATGAATGAGCTGTTGCCCAAAAAAAAGCGATTAATTGGGAAGACGAAGAGCGGCTCCGTGTATCTCGAGCGACGATACCATTGTCGTCGTCGTCGTCGTAGATTCTATTGTACCCTTGTCTGTAGGGACATTTAAAACCACCTTTAGGTTGTTTCAGAGTAGCGCGCAGATTTCCGAGAACACTGCGTGCTTTATTACGCAGGTTTATGTCAAACAGCAATGATAAACCAATCAAACAATGCAATTGTCATAAACTGATATTACAGTGGTAAATTGCTGGAATATACGTAGCCTTGGTGGACTGCACGAGGACGGAGCCGATTCGTAAATCACTGCTGGGCAACAAATAAACTCAAACCGATCTCGATTAGGACACGTCGAATCCATCGAAGGGGAACTCGTCTCTGATTGCTAGAGCGTTCTCAAGCCTACAGATATAATCCTGGATTATTGTATGGTATTAGTCCATTGTTTCTCTATTATCTGAGTCTCGTTTTACCTGTTAAATATCGGCTGGGAACCTATATCCTGACTTATTGAGCGGCGATCTATACAGGAGTTACGATGTTCTTTGCCTCTCGACACTTGTGCGCAGCAGCAGCAGTGCTGACAGCTCTGCCCAGCGTCATGGCAGCAAAGGTCTTTCGAGGTGTATCAGCTGTTGGTATGATATTTCTCGGTTAGTGTTTCTTCGGTCGTTTGGTGTGCTAACTTATACTCAGATCAAGCATTGTATGTACCAGACGAATCTGGATACTGGGCGTGTTTAGGAAACAAAGATATTCTGATTCCTATCTCTCGCATCAACGATGACTACTGCGACTGCCCTGATGGCAGCGATGAGCCTGGTACTTCCGCTTGTGAGAATGGTCAATTCTATTGCCAAAACAAAGGCCATGTCCCCGGCGTTCTTCGTTCTTCGCAAGTCAACGACGGCATATGCGACTATGAGATCTGCTGTGACGGCTCGGACGAATGGACTGGCCTAGTCAAATGTGAAAATAGATGCCGTGAAATGGCTACCGAGCGCCAGAAGCGCGAAGCTGAGATCAAGAAGGCACAGATCGCGGGTTGGAGTGCTCGTTCAAAGTTGGTTACAAAGGCTGCATCAATGAGAGCTGCTCTCTTGAAAGAGCAAACACAGATCCAGGCCCAACTCAAGGCAGCTCAAGCTAAGCTCAAACTCGCGGAAGATGCGGTGACGATGGCCGAACTTGATTCTTCAATGCGTGTTGGACAGTCCGGAGATCCATATCTTGAACGTCTGAAAGAGCGTATTGTAGAGTACCGGCGCGCAAAGGATGCGATGTTAGCGCACATCGAAACCATTGAGAATCGCCTATCAGATGCCGAAGAAATTCTGAAGAATCTTAAAGAGGAATATAATCCAAACTACAACGACGATGGAGTCAAGAATGCTGTGAAGGCTTATTCAGGATTGATGGAAGCGCCAATTCCTGAAAACAACTATCAGGATGTCGTGTCCCATCTCTCACAGGAGTTTGATGAAGAGCTATTCAAGGAGGAGACCGTGGAGCAAGATCCTGATATTGGTAATTACTTTTTTATGCATATGTGAAGGTAGCTAGAGCTAACATTTTTCCATTTCTTAGTTGATTACAGTTCCTATCTTCCTTTTCAATGGAGGGTTTGGATTCATGAAAAGAAGCACGAAGTTGTAGAATTCATGGTGAGCCATGGTCTTTTAGCTGCTCGTAGCACCTCCGAAGCACCAAATGTCACGACTGCCAAGAAAGATTTAATCGAAGCCGAGGGCCAATTATCTGACCTTGAGAAAAAAGCAACCCAGATCGATAGCGATCTTACCAAGAATTTTGGTCCTGATGACGTGTTCCGCGCTCTTTCTGGTGAATGTGTCAGCACTGAGAGTGGAGAGTACACTTATGAATTGTGTTTCAACCAGAAGACAATCCAGAAACCGAAGAACGGAATGCAGACGGTATTAGGGTAAGTCTACACAATCTCTCTCAATTATGCACACAATCACCACATTTACTAATGTTATTTCAATGTGTAGAAACTTTGAGAGACTTGAAGGCAGCAAAATTTACTTCACTAACGGCCTGAAATGTTGGAACGGTCCTCATCGAAGCACGACGATTGAGATGCGCTGTGGCGAGAAGAATAAAATTGTGTCGGTTTCCGAGCCAGCCATGTGCGAGTACATGTTCAAGATTGTCACACCTGCAATGTGTACACCACCGGAGACGGATGAGGGTGGAAAGATCAAGGATGAACTGTAACTGCATGTACGGATTGCTTTGTCTAAAGTTAGTGGAGGCGTGGGGAGGAAATGTAATATAGTATAGACTTTATCCATAAGCCAGTAAACTCCTTAGCTTTTGCCTCGAATTACAGCCGCCATAACGTATTCGCCATCATGCGTAACGGAAACGAAGAACCTTTCCCCTTCATATAGAACGTCAGAAGAAGCAGTGGGTATAGCAGTGGGTCTTGCATCTGCATTAATTAGTCAAAGCCCTTGCTATATATGACAATGCTCTCAAACTCACTATTTTCCTCAATTGAACACCAGTCTCTGAATTGAAATGAGCTTTGCCTATACTGATCTAACGACTTGTAGAGCGCTTCTTTGATAGCCCAGCTGCTCATCATTAGCAATATATCTCGAGCGAATCAGGCTGTACCAGCACATACCAGCGACCCAAAAATAGTATTCCTTTAGTTTTATTTTCCGAAAAACTTCTATATCTGAGTAACTCATTCTCATGTAATATTCGTTTGGGGAATTTAGTGCGGTAAATAGGTTTGCGCGAAACGAGGGCAGAGATCCGTGGTAGATGCACAATGTCGATGCCCAAGCCCAGAATTGCGGAACTTCCAGATGATGCTAGTAACAGATCAGCCTGCAGTTTCTGCAGAGCCGAGGGATTCAACCGCATCCAAGTTTGTAGACTTTGTTGAAGCGAAACGAGCCGTCGATGGTGTTGACAAATGACCAAGGATTTGCGAAGACGCGTTCTGGGACGTGTGCGGCTCTAGGACTTACCCAGAGCTGTCAGGGGCATCTACGATTGAATACACTGTGTCATCAAGGAAGTTGAGTGTATTTATTGATATCTAGTTTATTACATTGGTTTATTACATTTTTAGAGTATGATTTTAGCCGGCAGATAAAGCGAGTTAGTAAACAAGCCTGAGAAATCTAAAGTCAGTTGGATTTTGATTCATTACTATAAAACATCACATCATACCTTTAACCGTTCGTGCGATTAGGAGGACGGTAGTAATTTAGCAAAGCAATTCTCGCATGAAGTAGGAAAAATGTACTGCAAGATATTATAAGTCGTGAGAATTACTATTAATCACCCGATGATGCTGCAGTTTGTGAGAAAGCTACCTGTAAGGAAGGCAATGTAAAGACACTGAAAGCGCGTTGTAGAGGATCCTTTTGGGGGTGATAACAGGTGTTACAGAGAGAGTATTGAGCCATTTCAAAGTCGCCAAGGAATAGTTTACAGAGAGTCGCTAAAATAATAGAGCATCGAATAGATCCTCGTGAAAACTGTCATTTCATTGTGCAGCCACGATTTTCATCAAATATGTGCCTCATAATCAGCGTGAGCAGTACCGACAGCTTTGTCTTTTCGTATTTCATTTCGAAAAATTTGTGTAGGACTTTTTGAACGACATTCAGAGTAAGATTTGTTGTTGATACTGTTATCGGAGTACCAGGACGACACCGAGCGAGTTCCAAAGCTGCCCGAGCTCGACGACGGCTCAGAATCAGATTCTGAAGTGCTCAACACTGTTGGTGCAAGATACTGCGACGAAAAAGAATCATTGAAAATAGAATAGCCGCCTGAGCCAAAAACGGCATGGACGACGGTGCTAGAAGTGACGTATGCCTGCGTCGAAACGTTGAATGCCCAAGTACTTGGCTCCAGCTCGTTTTCGGGTAAACCAATCGCTCTGGAAGAGAAGGCAAGAGCAATGACTGTCTGAACGTTTCTGGGACAGGAAGAGAAAGTTGTTCTGGGGGATCTTTGGCTCTGCGTGCAGAGGAGCGTCTGCGGAGACGTTTGAATAGGGCCATGGTCATGATGAGGCTGGGATATGGAGGTATTGGAAGATGAGGAAGAGGGAGAAGCAGAAGAAAATGGTATAGAAAATATGAACCAGAAGAAGGGAAAGAATGAGGAGAGGGAAGAATTAGGGGCAAGCGTGCATGTTCAGTGCAAGTTTGGCTGTGTGCGTGTCAGCCCCACGCCACTCTCGGAGCGTGGTAGGAATAAAGGGAGAATAAGACATATTATTCAGTGAAAAGACAATAAACAAAAGAAGTAAACCTATATACAAATGTGCACTCACGCAGTGCTGAGTACAGCATCGCCTCATCGATCATCACCATCTATCAACTATCTACTATCCACTATCAGCTAGCGGCAGGACTGCCTCCACCAGCTGCTTCAGACGCAGGCGGCGGTGGTGGTGGTGGTTCACTCTTTGATAGCTCCATATCAAGACGCTCCTTGGCTCGGAAGACCTTGCTCTGCAAGTAGAAACTGCCGCCTTTCTCTTTACTGTTGACGTTGAAGAGATGCTCGAACCGCTTCACGATCTCCTCGCGCTGCAGGTTCTGCTGCGGGACATGTAGGATCCGGCAGGCTTCGTCGAGAGAGATCCCACCTTCTTTAGCCGCTGTGGTGGCCTGGGTCGCGCTGGTAGCAGCAGCCTGTTTGTAAGCCTGGAAGAATGCGCGGCCAAACACCTGTGCACCGGTGAGGACGACCTGGACTATAATTCTATGCGCCTGGAGAACGAATACCGCAATTAGTATCATGAACATGATAGTCAACAACACATCACTGTAAACAATAGCCATACCATATCTAATTGAATATCAAAGGGGAGTAAATGACTGTAGTTCGTAGCCCTGGCTTGCCGTGGTTGTTGTTCTGATTAGTGGCGGGAACGAGACCTGCTGACGAGAACACGACGGGATTTGCAGCAAAAACAGACTTGCCGAGTAACAACAAAACAAACCAAACCAAATTCTGCAATTCTCTCTTCTTTCCTGCTTATTTCCAGCCTATGTTTGCTGACCTTTCTCCTGCCGTTTTCCACAAGCAACGAGAATAACCAGTTCAAAATATTCGCCGCAGTGGATTTCGAGACCCAGTTTAGACTTTCTCGAAATTAAGTCGCGAAGCCTTTCGCAGTCGAAAAAACTTATGTGTGTTTCTTTAATCCCGACTTGCCTCGAATACGTTGCTGATCGTCCTCGCTGCTTTCTTATCAGCTCGTCCCGGCCTGATTTGACAGAATCCACTCGCTGCTTTGCTTCTTGACAGACAGGAACTCGTATTCTGCTTTGATCATTGCTCCTCTGCTTCGCAAAGGTACGTCTGTTCTCCTGAACAAACTGCTTTGAGCCGCCGGCTCGTCTCCAGATTGCCGGGGTAGAGACCTCTAGCAAAGTCACCCGACACTGCTACCTTCCCCGGCAGCTTCTCTTCTTGCTCTTCATACCGCAAAGTTCTGTCTTGAATTATAGTTGCAATTGGAAGCTGGTCAATTGTGTTGCAAGTGCTAATCTATTTTTTTGTTGCAGATAACTACAAATGGCCGCTCCTAGTGCCGACGAGCTCCGTGTGAAGACTCTCATTTACGAGGGCGTATGTCTCCATCTTCCTCCAATCTCCTCTACTTCTCTACCTACTAATTATTTTTTCTTTCTAGCTAGAACAAAACCAAACGCTCCCAGTCCTCCTTACTAGCGTCAAGGTCTTGGGCGGTGCTCACACTCGTAATTCATTCTTGCGACCTCACATCGACCCGCTGATTTCCAAGCCTTACACTACCGCGACTCTTTTCAAGGCCCTTGATGAATCAACTTCGAAACTTCAGTCATTTGGTGTCTTCAATGCTGTGAACTACGGTCTTGATCTGGCACCCAACGCTGGAACCAGCAATTTAGATTACGTTCCCCTCGAAGCGACACTGAGACTCCAAGAAGCCCCGCGAATTAAAGCCAGAACCGGTACCGATATTGGCAACGGAGACGTCAGCGCCTATGCCACCGGATCCATTGCGAATGTTTTTGGCGGAGCAGAGACCCTGACAGCTGATGCTAAAGTAGACAGTCTGAAGCAGTCGTCGTACTTGCTCAACTTCAACTCACCAATCAAGAACTCGAGTATCTGGACAGCAGACATCACTGCTCTCATTTCCTCCAACGAGCGTGACTGGGCTTCGCATGAGCAGACATCGCGTGGCTTGTGCGTCAAGGCTATCGGTCCTGGTGTTTTAGGTGGATCGCAGGAAATCGGTTACGAAGCTTTTTGGCGAACCATTGGAAACTTGCCTAGCCATGCCAGCACAAGTGTGCGAGCCGGTGCCGGGGAGACCTTCAAGTCATCCGTTTTTAACGAGTGGCTGCTTAACAAGGTCAACAGCCCTGTTTTCCCCACCGATGGATATAAAATGAAGGTGCGAACCGAAATCGCTGGTTTCGAACCCAATAACAAGAGCGAGGTGCAGTTTATGAAGGGAGAGTTTGACGCTACATTTGTCAAGAGCTTCTTAGACGAGGACATCACTTTCTCGCTTGGTAGCCGTGGTGGTTTATTGTGGAGCTTGCTATCAAACGGCAAGACATTCCTTCCAGACAGATTTTACATCGGTGGCCCAAACAGCGTTCGAGGATTTTACCTCAACAGACTTGGTCCAAGTGACGAAGGTAAGTGTTTTATTTAAGTAACTGTGTTCTGTGAAGATAATATTGCTAATCATTGCTATCTACAGAAGATTCCACCGGAGGCGAAGCCTACCTTTCCGCTGGCTTAAGCATCTTCACTCGCATTCCCAGAATGGCCAAAGAATCACCTCTTCGCTTCCATTTTTTCACCAACGCTGGCAGCCTTCTTGCAGTTAACCGTCGTGATCCTCAGCAGACCTTCCGCAAGTTGATTTCCGAGCCGTCAATCTCGGCTGGTGTCGGTCTCCTTTACGCTCATCCTGTTGCCCGATTTGAGCTCAACTTTACCTTACCAGTTGCTGCTCGTGCTAGTGAGTTCCCCAGGAAGGGATTCCAATGGGGATTGGGCATGTCATTTTTGTAGACTGATTCGTGTTACGCTTCAGAGAGGTTGTCTGCTGTATTTTTGTTGAAAAGTAGTCGAGTGGGTGATAATATAACTGCATTTTAATATATCAAACACATTATTCATTGTTTTTTAGGGTCTGAAAATTGTCCAACACAATACCAAATTCTCAATACAACAAACACAATAACAAATGAGCTGACTATTGATTGATGGATTATATATTATAGACGGCATGATGTAAATACGAAAGTCCCAAAATTGTAAAATCAGACATGCCTAGCATGTGAAGTTCATCACGTGATTTGAATAGCGAAGACAGGAAAATAAACCTTGTCGGGAGCAGTCGGGAGTTTGCCTAACAAAAAAAATTGGAGAAAACAGGTTGACTGCGATTAGATAGTATACAGGGCAGACAGGGCAGCAACGAGGATGACGAGTGTGCTGTGAAAACGTTGCTATATTGACTGATAACTACTGAGAAGGACCCTTTTGTTTTTTTGTTAATAGTATTGTGTAGTTTTATTGGGGATAAGAATGAGTACACAAATGAGCATATTCAGTCGGCGACTGGGGATGAATTTATTACAACAGACGACCTCAAAGTCGCTGGTCCTAGGACATAGACACTCCTTTTCGAATCTTTCAGGGTTGCGGGCATTTAGTCGCAACATACAGATGCGTAAATACGCCTCTACAACAGCTACTCAGCCTTCATTGAAGAAACAGAAGAAGAATAAACAAGATGCAACAGTCAAAGACGAGCCGAATACTGAAACAGTCAAGGTGACCGAAAACAACAGCAAATTGGCGGATGGAGCAGATAGCAATGGAAAAAAGACACAACTACCCGCACCACGAGTCAATGTTATCATCAATAAGGACTACGACCCGTATGAGCATCTGGATCCAAAGTTCAAGGACCCTACCCAGTCACTTGCCGACTTAAGTGGTGCTTCTTCGTGGAAATCCTCTGTCGTTTTAGGCTTCATGAAGGTAATGCGTATGGATATCGAAGAGAACCAGGCGGCTCCGGTTGCGGGTGGAATCTACATGGAGCTTTGTAAGTCGCAGGCGTATCATCCGCCTGACGCAAAGGAGTTTGAACTCACAGCTGTCTTCTACTATCGAGGTAGGCTACTTTATTTCATACCGCTTTGTATGTAAATCTTCACTGACCGTATATTTAGACATGGGCCTCTCCCCGTCTCTTGCGCAATGGTTCCAAATTGCATCCCTTCATATGTGGATGCTTCTAGTGCGGATGCGTGCTCTTCCTGAAAAATATGCGATGGTTTACGAGCAAGCCCTAGTCGATGGCATTTTTCTGGACTTGGAAAAAATGCTCGTGAGTGACTATAAGATCAAGAGTGGAAGAATCCTCAACAACACAATGAAAGAACTAAATCTACAGCTTCGCGGCAGCATTCTCGCCTATGACGAGGCATTGATGTCCGACGATTCTAACCTCGCCGGTGCAATCTGGAGAAATATTTTTGGTGGCAGAAAAGATGTTGACATGAAGAAAGTGGCTACAATGGTTACTTACGTCCGTACGCATCTGTATGTACTAGAGAAGATGTCTGATTTCGATTTTGCTGTAGGTAGATTTATTTTCTTGCCGCCATGGATTGAACAGCACCCTGATACGATTATGAAGTATCAACCACCGCCATTACCCTCAAAGAACATTTTCCCTGGATACGAGTCGCGTTTTAGCAGCGATAATTAAAAGCAGTGGAAAAAGTCCACGTTATATTTGGAAGGAATGGCCCGATAATGGGTTTGTAAATACAGAATGCTGATTAATTCTCATTTTTTCATAGATTAGTCTATCTTCCAATTGTGCGTAGCGGTGCCTTGAGTGCTGTCGCCGCTACCCGCGGCGAGTAATGCTTTTGTAACAAGAATGTCTCCCACATGTATGCTGCCTGCGGGTTACTCAACTCAGGAGAGTCAATCTCTGCTCTGTAGACACCGTTCATAACTCTATCATCGGTAGAGAAAAGCGCACCGAGTGCACCACTGCTGATCTCCTTATCCCCCGCAGTCTTAGGTCCAACTTGTGAAGAGTACTTGATGCAGAGATTTTCCATGATCTTCATAGCTGCGAATCCTGACTTCTCAGGGTAATGAAGCGAAGTTAACGCGAGTCGTTTGGCAAAAGCGACCATTCGCATATTATTATTGGTTCCGGTACCAAACGACACCGTCTTGTAATGTCTATTAAAAAAAATAGCATCAAAACATTTAATCACCATTTCAATCTCTGTAGAAAGATTAACCCGTGCTGGCAGTGCAGTGTCAACTTTGGATTCAAGTAGCGGATCAGCTAGACGCAGGGATTTCGAGGAATGCTCAATATCAGGGCTTAAGCAAAGAGGCATGAGAATTGCATAGAGGTAGTTAATGAAAAAACTGAGATCAAGTCCAATACTCTCGCCTGCCTGGCCAGAAAGCAAAGCGAAAGCCGTGACGATACAGAGAAGGCCCTCGCGGATCGATCCAGACTTAATAGTATCCGTTGAGTCTAGTTGACGATCTTGGACAAGCTCTTTAAGAACTTCGAGTAAGTCACCAAATAAGTCGGCATTAATCAAATGCGCAAATCTAAAAATACAAGTTAGTCATACAAAAAAATAGTACAAGCAATATTCACATACTTGGCAAGTCCCTCAAGAGTAGCGCCCATTAAACCGCCAACTCTCAGTTTAAGGATATTTAAATAATTAGCAAACACAGTCTTGAGTGTCTCAGCCTGATATCTCTCGGTTTCCTCTTTCGATGTAGCGTGCTCAGCATTCGCAAGCTCTTGCTCAATTTGCTTGACTTCTTTAGCCTGTTTGCGTTCCTTCTTCGTTCGATGAAGACGGTCTTTCTTTTTGATTTTCACAGGAGCAGGTACCCGGCTCAGGCGTGCCATATCAAGCGCACTCAGCTCAGTTAGAAGTCGAAGATGAAGAAAGGTATTCAGAACCGCCTCATCAACCTTGAATTTCCGTCGTTTCATCATACTAGCGAGTGTCTGCACGGCTTCCATTGACGCATGTCCACTTTCATCCTCGTCAAACAGCTGCACAACAGAATCAATGCACTTGACAAATCCATCATCCTGATCGTGTGAGCGCGGATCAACAGAGGCAAATCGTCGTCGAGCAAGACGCTGTGCAATAATGGTAAGGAGGTCGGAGCGAAAATTGAAATGCGGGACAGATGTTAGTAAAGTGCACGCACAAGACAGTGAAGTGAGGGCGAGTTTTCGAATCGCAGGTGGTGCCTCGGGTTTAAATAGACCTTCAAAATGTATTAATATCTAAAACAGCATTAACGACAAGAAGCAGAAACATACCTGAAGTGATATCCTTGAGACTATCGATGTAGGCTTTGTAATTCACGACCAGTGACTGTTCAAAATTACGCAGCCGTTTGACCTCTTTTGACACCTTTTCCGCACGTTCAAGATCAGTCAGGGGTCGAATTCGGTATCTATCATTTATGTTTGTCAGAGAAGGAAGATCAGTACAACGTAAAACTTGAGCAACCATACCCCGGAATTATGTCTCGGTAGACCGCGAGCTGCGTCGCTAATGCTAAGCGCTTAATTTTAACATTCTTATTCTTCTGTATTTCAAAAAGCTTTCTCAAATGGCCAACCTAAATAGCATACGGATTAGCAACATCGCTCTTTCAAGTAAACCGGGCGTAAATACATTCTCCTCTGGGTCTTCAATCAGCTCACTGCCGAGTTTGGAAAGCTCTTCTTGAGCCATGCGGATTCTATCTAATTCGGGAAGTTCTGGCTCTTCTTCTTCCATTTCTTCCTCTTTAACTTCTTCTTCTACTTCTTCATCTTCGTCGTCTTCAGTCTTGAAAGGCGTTTTCCGTTCGGTGACGACTCGCTTGATTCCACCGCTGGCAGTTTTTATGGGCAACCGCTCAACGACATCTTTGTCTTCGTTCTTCGCAGTAGTCCACGCCCGCGCACCGCGCTTCTCGTATTCCTGCTCTTCATTCTCTGATCCAGATCCAAGATCTATATCGGCATCTTGCCCCTCTTCATCCTCGTCAAGCTCATCTTCACTCTCCTCTGGGGTCTGCTCACGCTTCAGCGGTTTGCTCGCTCTAGAGCTCGCCTTCCGCTTTTTGTCGGCAGGAAACAAGCCACTGCTCGATGTAGCAGAAGAATTCCGCCGTTTTAAATTCTGCTTTTTCATAGCTTTAGCAGGCGCCTTCGACGGCATCTTTTCTTCTTTTGTTGAAATACTGAAGTAAATCAGAAGTCAAAATTCCCAAACAAATTTTTGCTGTAAAGTTGCGGGTTAGGGTGTTTGCGAGTGAGAGACGCTGCGCAAGTAACTACTGTAGAGGGAGAAGACTTCCTAGACATGAAGTAAGATTAATATTATAACGTCTAGTTGGATATATTGCCTGAGGCGGTTTACTTTTAGAAGATTACACAGAATGATCTGAAAAAGATGACAAGTGAGCGCAGAGGCGGCTTGGACTGCGTTGGCGTTGTCTTGTAGTGCAATGTGCACCATAGCAATATCATTCTGAAGTCTTCTAAGATAAAATAGCACTATAAAAGTTGTATTAAATAGTAACTGGCAACGTCTATTGAATTAAAACTGCCCTCAGCGATTAGTTAAAAGGTGTAGCAAAAATGTAATACAGGTAACACATCGGTATCATCAATACGAGTGCAAGCACAATAAATAAAATATAATAGGTAAGCGATGTCGAGCTGAACAAATCACTCATTTCTTCTTCCTGGAGCGCAACTCATAGCTCTCACCCGTCCGGGAATCCGAATCCGAAGGTTCATCGCAAGTGTACATATCTAGTGATTCGTCCTCTTCGAGAAAGAGTTCGTCCTCTTCCTCAATAATGGAGAAATATTGCTCAAATGCATCAATTCCAAACGGCACCGGACGCACAACGTACGCTCCATTTTTATCATGCATATCCTCACGGTCAATCATGCCTTGGGAGCTACTCTCGAACGATCTAGAACTGTATTCGTCTAGCTCGAGCGGGTTCGGTCTGTATGCCACAAGTCTAGAGTCGATAATAGAACAGAATGTAGCAAAGCATGATTCAAAGTCCATTACAGTCTTAACAGCATGACGACGCACATCTGCCTTCCAATATTCATGGAATTCAATTATTAGATAAGCATGCAGGGAGTATATAAGCTCCCAGTAAGTTGCTGTCTCGGATTCTGTCTTTGAGGTAGCAATAACATCAATCGGGGACGAAAAGAAAAGCCATTTCCGTAGACGTTGAGCATCAGCTAGTCTTGAGAGATAAGCACAGACATGAATTGAAGCAAGAGCTGTCGGGTACCAGGCAACTTTTGCCATGTCAATATGGATATCTGGCGACTTGCTCTCGATGATGATCCTGGCTGCGCGGTCGGCGTGCGCTGTGAGTAAACTGTGGAACACCAAAAGTCCAAATTTTCCCGATCCTCGCAAGTCACCACTCGGATCAAGTCCTTGAAAACCCAAAGTGACCCAATTGACACCAGCGCGAGACTCCTTCGACATCAGCGGAGCCTGAAATGAGGGCCAAGTAGTCGCTGAATGAACCGAGTCCCACAGCTCAACAAACAACTTCTTCACATTTGGATCTGGTCCAATCCAGTCCGCTTGAGTTGCACAAAGCATTCTGACTTCATCCTCGAAACGCGCGACGAGAACAATCTGCCGTAGCGCGTGCTTCTCGAGAAAGATGTGCGCCTTAGAGCCAAAGGCGATATCTTTCCTTCTGCAGATCTCTAACGCAATAGACCGTGCAAGATCAGCCAATCCCATCACTGATTCAGAGGCAGCAGCGAATCGTGAGATCGTATCCCGCTGCTCCCTAAGGGCGACAGAGAGCTTGAGTTCGCTGTCGACTCGCCAGACAGCGCGTCGGATGAGCCAGGATTCGTACCTGTCTCTGCGCTGCGCGAGCGCAGCTGCGCCTCCATTAGCATGGCGCTCTAGAGCGCTAGTCTGAAATGTCGCGTGCAGGATACACTTGACAGCACGATGAAGCGCGAGAAGTGCTGACGCGAGCAGAGATTGAATGCTCGTTGACGACGGGTGCGAGGCAAGTGATAGACAGGACACTAGTCGTTGTAGCACACAGTCACTCAATGCCTGTGCAGCAAATACCAACACCTGCATATCGCCGTCTGTTTCTATAAGCTGTTTATTAGCATAACATGAAGAGTACTGGACGTTGATAAGGGGTTAATAGGGGAGGAGCGGCTATGATGGCGTCGTGCTTGATGAAGCGGCGGACACCGCTGCATGTGACAAATCTCAATACATGTGTGCGATGCGTACGACACACACCTGACGCGAGTCTGTTGTTTACAACAAATATATTTGCTATGAATCAAGTCTGAAATATTACTGTAGAATAACGAAGAATTGTGTGTGCCACTGTTAGGTAGCAGAAATACAAGTCCTGAAAAATCGTGCATTACTACAGATGTTAGTCATCAGATAGCTCGGCGTCGGTATTTCTGACAGTAATCTAGTCGCGTGGCCTGGCAGCGTAACCAGCAAAGCATACTAACGAGTAACACTCATTTCAAGTCCTGATATAGCAAATAAACAAATCACAGAAAAGAATTTCAGATACGATCAGACAGAGAATAAAGGTGGTACAGCTTGCCGATAGGCTGTGCACAAGAGTGCGCATACAAATTCGATGTTGAGGTTCAGTTATCGATTGGTTGTTTTTGATGTTTGCAGTCCATAGGCGCGTCCGTTAATGGACCAGATTAGAGATCAAAATGTATGTTATGTATGTTTGGTAATTAGCATTGTGGTCAGCGATCTGGGACCTTCAACGCTCAAAATAAGATTGGCATTTTTATGCCCTGTTTGTGGAAAGGTCATTGCGTAAGGATTATGTAGATGCAGCCTGAATTCTCTCGTTTAATGCTGTACAAAATATACTCCGTGAACCGACAATACTATGTGCTCCGTGAGGATATCATCTTCTGTTTTCTTCTGTTCAATCTCTGCACCTTCGTAAACCGAGAAACCACTGCCCCGTGGGTCACGGCCATTGTTTTCAAGAATGAGAGATAGTAATCGTTAATGCCAGAATACCTTGCAAACATAAGTCGACCTTTCGTTGAATACCAATTTGTTGCATTCTACTCGTCCATTTAATGACCTAGACTACACGACTTTGCAAATCCTTTCATGCTTTCTAATTAATTCGCGATCATCAGCTAAGGTATTGAATCGACTAATTATATAAACAGGCCACTAGTATCTCAATTTCTTTTTTGTATTAGTTGGCGATCAACGTTGCTCTCAATTATCTATTTGGAGCTTCATACTCACTCTCTGTTCGGGCTAGATCAACGTCCTCTTCATAAGTTCTAATTAGCATCTTCTTTTCAAGTGAGTCATTGATATATACTGGAAACAATTGTTTGGCTTGTATAAGCTTATGATATGACTATTGATAGATTTTTGGCAATGATCAAGATCGAGGAGTATTCTGTGTAATGCTGTGAAGATCGTCTGCTTCATACTTTGTCTGCTAGTCTGTTCTGTTACACGAGGCTCTTACTACAACTTCTATCCTAGCAGCCAATAGAAGAATAAAATCATATTATTGTATTTATATCAGATTAACCGACTAATGGGGGAGATATGGAGCGATACATTATACATTGTTGTGGAATGCGTGGCAGGAAGAGAGCGATTCGGGCTGACCCTGCACGCGCGCGCAGTCACGGGACAAGACTGACCGATGCTGTTGGCGCGGTCGTCGTGGTTGTCGTGGAAACGTGTGTATTGTTATTTGTTTACCGAGGGAGAATCAGGATGGGTACGATCACATGCTGGAGTTTTGTCAAAAGTTGCGGATTTCAGACCCTGATTCTGAGGCCAATACGCGTCGGATTCAAATCTTATAAAAGGCGTTTAATTGATCTGAAATAGAAGAATTTTGTGGTGTTTTAGCATATTAAAATGATGCAGGGACGCGACGTTATGCAGGCATCAAGTTGGACAAAAACGATCGTTCTTGGCCTCTTTGACAACCAACCGTGCACCAACGGCTGACGGAAACGCGTCATATAAATGTTTTATTGTGAAGACGAATAGCTGAAGATTATTTT
>JAJMBS010000070.1:0-24553 GCA_030572775.1 [Lipomyces] yamanashiensis
GTTGCTTTGGCATATGTTAGACGTGAATTTTTGGTTGTGCAGAGAGCGCCACTGGGAGTCCGATGTTCATGAATGGTGGAGATCAGGTTGTTGACGGGGTTGCGAGGGTGCAGGTTAGTGCGTAGCCGTAAGGTCTGAAGAGCAGTTGTAAACAGTAGGCTGTGGACTATAGGCATAATGGCGGTCTCTGCATGCAAGACTGCGATGGGCGTCGTGCGGAACGCACCCAGGATGCTGCGTAATGCCTTATTCTGGGCTTGCTGAAGCCGGGAAACGTGGTCTTGTGTAAGACATGGATACCAAAGGTATAGTCCATATTCAAAGATTGGTCTGACACATGTCAAGTAAAGAGCGTAGGGCAGTGCTAGCAACACCTCGCACGCGGCCACCCAGCTGAGTGATCTTTGCGACTGCTGCGCGAGACAAATGAATCCTGTTCTGGATATGGGGCGGTGAACTTGAGCTTGTAATCAAGGATCAGGCCAAGGAGTTTGACTTGACGGTCAGCTGCTCGAGTCGAGCCGTCAGGAAGGGTCAGAGCCGGGGGGTGGAATCGATGAAATTGAGTGTAGCCCAACTTTGGTCCGAGATCGATAGCCGTGTGGTGAGCTGCAGCCCATTCTGTGCACGCTTTTAGGGTGTCTGATAGCTTCTTAGCATACGATCGTGATGTCGTCAACATATCCGAGGGCCACTCCTTGTGCCTGGGCCACTAGTTCATATAGTTGGGTGGAGTAGATCAGGAACAGGAGTGGGGACAGTGGGAAGCCTTGAGGGATGCCTGTCTTGGTCTCAAAGGTCGTGCTAACTCGGCCGTCGAGAACAAGCTGGGTAGATCGACCCGAAAGGAAGGACTGCACCCATTTCAGCGCACCAGGAGGAAGGTCCATTTCCTTCATTGTGGAAAGAAGTGTGTGGTGATGGACATTGTCAAAGGCCCCCACAATGTCAATCATCATGGCAGCCACGGTGGTATTCTCGCTCATGTCAACGGTGTCTAGGACTGTTGCGAGCGCGTCAGTTGCAGCGTAACCTGGGCGACAGCCATATTGGGTTGCGGGAAGGAGACTGTCAGTCAATTCGAGGAGACGGCGGTCAATGATATGCTCGAGAAGCTTGCTAAGCGTTGGTCGTAGAGCGATGGGCCTATAAGACTTGGGCTGCGTCCAGTCGCGGTGACCGCCTTTCTTCAGAATCACTGTGTAGCTTTGCTTGAGGACTTGCGGGGTGGCGGCCAAGTCGCAGGCAGCCATCGAGCAGAAGGTGGAGTCTAGCACGGAAGGCGGGCACTTCGGCCGCCTTGTGCAGGACAATTCCAGGGAGATCGTCAGGCCCAGCAGCTGCGAACGCAGGCGTAGCTTGAAGGGCAGCAGACAAGTTCCGCTTCAGTAAGAGTGCCCCATTTCGCGTCATGAGCAGGCATATCGATATCGATTGGGTCATTCTGCATGATGTTCGGAAGAAGAGGGTCGCGAAGGAGGTGCACCCGTTCTGTCCATGACGAGGTCTTGGTGCCGTCGCGGTGCTGCAGTTCGGGCATGAGAGTTGCCGGTCGCGGGTTGATGATTCTATCGACCTTCCAGATGTCATTGCCAGACCGCGAGGCGAGGAAATCATTTGTGTACTTTGCTTCAGCGTCGTGCATGGATCGCCGGAAGTGCTCGTGTAATCGTTTAGCTTCCGCGACATTGGACTCGGTGGGTTGTTCCTGCGCGCGTTTGCGGGCAGGATGGGAAGCCGCGTGGCTTTCAGCCAGTGCAGGGTTCCAGTACCGCTTGGTCCAGGTACCGATCGAAAGACGTGGGGTAGACGCAGATGCGGCAGCAGTCAGGGCTTCGACGACTTCGTGAGCAAGAGCTTCCGAGTGGTGGATGTATTTCGGGCGTCGGGGGGCAATCGCAGCTGTGTGTTCCGTTAACACAGCAACAAATCTTTCCCAATCAGTCTTGCGATAGTTCAGTCGCGGCCGAGCAGTAGCCGGAGGAACAGGACTGGTAGCATGGTTCAGGGTTCACTCCAGAAGATAGTGGTCAGATTGCATATCATTAAACTGTGTGGGTAGATTGTGTGTGGTGCAGCGGACTTGCGACGCAACATTTGCAGATGCATACACCAGATCAAGGTCAGTGCCAGCGCGGTATGTAAGTACTCCTGGCTGAGAGCAGAGGATCTAGTCGTGGTCATGGAACCAGTCAGCGTACTGGGCATGCGCGCGGTAAAGAGCAGTGCCGAGGGGGTGCCAGTCTGGATGGTGCAGGTTAAAGTCACCAGCGATAATCCAGCGGAGGGAGGGGTTGCGGGCAACAGCATTGCGCAGTAGGCCGTAGAGAGGGCTTGAGGTCTGGTCAGAAGCAGTGCTCGGAGGATTATATAAGATTAACAATCCGGAGCAGGCCAGAGGAGAGAACAACAAGATCAGGAGAAGTTAGAGAAGAGTCAAGAGTCAAGAGAGTACGTGCAGGAGAAGAGAGGCGGATGAGAGAGAGAGCACAAAGAGCAGAGGCAGGAGAAGGAGAGGCAGAGGAAGAGCTAGCTGGAGGAGAACGTGAGAAGCAGACAGTTAGCCAACGAGGATCAGGGGTAAGGCACAAACTCGAGTGGGGTTCTTGGAGCAGAAGAACATCAGCGTCGGTGCGGTCAAGCATAAGAGAGGTCGGGGTGAAGGATCGGTGGCAATTTTGCTGGAGGACCTTAATTTTCATTAGGATCAACAGCGAGAGGAGCGGTGGTGTCAGTGGTAACCTCCGTCTGCTCATGGGGGGTAGCGATGTCGATGATGGGCGGGGAAGGAGCCGCAGGCGGTGCGGCTGTTCGAGGAGGTCGCGTACGGGCATGGCCAGCTACCATGCGGACTCTTTCAAAGAAAAGGAAGAGGGAAGAGCTGGCAGCCCTGTAGTGCTCGGCATTGTTGAAGGGGAGCAACACGGTGTTTCCGCCATCACGAGACGGGCACATGATGCGGGGTGGAGCGCAGAGCTTGATGCCCGCGTCGCTGTTGCTCTCTTCGAGGTCCTCTTGAATTTGTTCAGGGTTCTTGTCAGCTGGGACGTTGTGGATAACTCCTTTGAGCCAGGAGGAGCAGTCGAGGAGTTCGTAGGCCGGGTTAATTTTCTCAACCCAGTCGGCGGCCGACGAGACTGCGTCTTTACTGTTGAGAGTGACGCGGAGATGCTTGCTGCGAGTCAGTTGAATGGACTTGGTGACCTTGGAGCCGATGGCGTTGTCGATGGCGGCGGCTAAGGCGGGTCGGTCGATAGCTTCAGGGGAATCGATGGGGCGTCTGATGACGATGTCGAGGTCGGTGGTGGTGGTTGGTACGGTCTTGGGGGCAGGTCGGTTGGCGAGGGGTGCGGTGGTGGTGTTGGTCGAGGGGCCCTTGCGGGCAGATTTGGCATAGGAAACGGTTTGCCAGGCGTTGGTGGTTTTGTCGGTTTGGGCGGGGGGACGGGTCGTGGTGGTGGCCTTGGAGAGGGCCTCGCGGGCCGTATTGTGGCTTGCGGAGACCGCCTTCTTCAGGGAGTCCACTCCATGGCGGGCATGAGTAACGTCGTTGGCAGTTTCAGTGAGTTCACGGCGAAGATCATTGGTAGTATTCTCGATGGCGTTGCGGACGGTGCTGATAGTTTCGGTGGTTTCACGGAGAAGGTTGGTGGTGGAAGTGACGAGGTCGTCGCGGACTTTGTTGACAGTTTCGGTGATTTCTAGGCGAATATGGCTGACGGAATCGTCGAGGGCCTTGCGGAGTTGAGCGATAGCGTTGATGGCGGAGTTGTGGGCGGAGTTGGTGATCAGGGTCTGCTGTCGGTAATATTCGTCGAGGTGCTGTTCCGTCTTTCTGAGTTTGGAGGCCAGGGTGTCATTGTCAACACGGAGATTCTGGATGAGGCGGCTTGTCTGTTCCTTATATGCCAGGAATTGCTCGGGCCAAGAGTTTGGCAGCAGCGGTTTTGGCGCGGGATTCTGGGGAGATTGGCTCGTCGGGGCGCATGCGTTTGGGCGAGCCCATTGCAGGGGCAGGGAGCAGAGCGGTGCGTTCAGAGAGAGGGCGTCTGGGAGTAGGTTTCGGAAGAAAGCGGGGTGTTCTCGTAGGGGTAGTCGGGGCCTGGGGGGTTACAGTCGAGGCTTCAAAGGTGATCATAGTGGCTAGGGCGGTGGCCGAGGGTGCGGTGGGGTCGACGGTTGTGGAGGCAGCCGCCTAAGAGGTAGCTGGGCCCTTTTGTGCCATGTAGCCAATGATCGCGGAGTCGGTAGCAGCAGAGTCAAATTGAGAAAGTCCGGTGGGGTGGTTGGTGGTGGACGCGTCGTTGGAGGAGGAGTCGTCCGTGTGGCCAGCGTCGGTCATCGAGGTGTCAAGAGCGTCAGGCTGAGTGTCGGAGACATCAATCTGAGTAGAAATAGAGCCAGTGGTAGAAGTAGAACCGAGGGAAGAGCCATCAGAGGTATTGATTACCTCGTGAAGGCTGGTGGTGGTGGTGGTGGTGGTGGATTTGTTGGCGGCAGGGGCTGTCCCAGTCCTTCCACCGTCCGGTGCGGTGAGAGCGCGAGAAGATGAAACCATTGCAAGAATCAGTTTTTTAATAATTGATTGTTTTGTTGTTTTTATGATGTTAGTTCGTGGGCTTGTTGGATTTCATATCAAAATTACATAAATCCTAGCCCAAATTACTAAGCAAAAATCACGTGACATGTACTGAGCATATGATAGTCTAGAAAACTAAAATTACAAGAATTTTGTCCCAGTGGCCGAGTGGTTAAGGCGACGCCCTGCTATTTCTTTAAAGTAGCTGTAAGGCGTTGGGTTCTGCCCGCGCAAGTTCGAATCTTGTCTGTGACGTTTTTTTTTCTAATTTATATTGATATATTTACTGAATTTATTCAGTATTTGGCAATCATTCTTTAATTTTATTTTGTGGCGTAGGGCAGAGGACAGACGTAGAGCGTTGGGATCTGAGAACTAGCTCGCGATGCTTAAAGACCAGCTCTCTTCTCTACTCTACGGCGCGGCCAAGCGGCCTTTGACAAGTAGGACATAGTTATTTCTGAATGCTAATAATGAATTGAGCTAGTAAATATTTATAAAATAACTTCAAAACCGTACTCCGTATACAAAAATGCCGTCAAAACTTCGTGAAGCACATCAAACGGCAGTGCCGTAAAGCGCTCGCAACTCAGTAGACAATGAATATGAATAAAATGCTCTAGGTAAACTGGTAAATGTCATCAACCTCCGCCATAAATTCTAACATGCAGCCTCTTCCGATTGCTTCTTCATGAAATTGCAGTCGGATGCATCATGAAATAACACATTTTTCCTCCTCATCAAAATCATCTCCTTCATCACTATGTCCTCCCTTTCGTCTATGTAACCGATGACGATATCTATGCCGACGATGGGCAGCATCTGTAGCGGCTGGGTCAACGGTAGAACCACCAGGCATACTGACAACGCTTTGTTTCCGATCCACGGAACGCTCCCGGTCTCGCTTGGTAAAATTACGCTTGATTTCTCCAATCATGACTGATCCTGATCGCGAGTGCGCCTTGTGCTTTGATTTCTCCAAAACCTCATCATTCTCGGCGTCGGCTGTAGTTGTTTCAATTCTTACATGACTCGTGTCAGAAATGCTCGCGTGGTCTGACTCACTCGGTTCTGTAACCGCCTCTTCGTTATCAGTCGTCGCTGCTCCTTCGTCACTAGAGCTTATATCGGTAGGCATTGAATATGCGGCAGAAATCACCCGTTCCAGCTTAATGCTTGCATGCTCATAGTCTACTTCAATAGCCTCATCAATATGCACCATTCTATAAAATAAAAGATATGGAACCTCCTTCTTCATCGCCTCGGAAAATGTAATAGATTTGATTTTAGGCGACGCCAAGTCGTCAAACAGTAACCAATTGTCGCCCGAAAGAGCATCTGTCATCGAGCTTCCATCGTCCGTATAGACTTCGAGATTCTGCTGCTGCATCTGCTTTTGACGCCGTCGGAAAATCGAATCGCGCACAATCGACACGTAATGGCCCGAATCCAGAGAAGTTCCACGATGGCAAACTGCACTTTCAAGTACAAGTCTGAAATTTCCATAGAGGATATCGTCTCTCTCAGATTCAGCCCTGTCGTCATCAGCAACAAAGTGCGGAAATTCAATAACCTCTGGGATCAGGACTTTGCGGTCATTTCGAATTGCTTTTCCTGAAGCAGTCCAAAGATACCGCTTTAAACAGATCGGAAGAACAGGGCGCTTCTGTCCAAAATGCTCAGCAGATGTACTATGCGGAGTTGAATCTGTGTAAAAGGGCAGCAGCTGTAAAAAAGTCCAGGCTGGAAGAGATATTTCGTTGTTCATAGTCCGAAGTGTTGAACGCCGGCGAGAATGAATATTTGCAAAAGGCTGGGACGAAGTAGATCCAGATCGCTGGGACATCATTGACCGGGCCATAGATGCAGAAGAGATAGAGGAAGTCCGACCAATATCCGCCATTCCTTCTGTCTCTGATATCATAGGCTGTGATACTGTTGATGCCAAAGATACAGCACTTTCATCCCCAAGAGAAAAGCCTTTGAAATCGGGAACCAAATCACGAAACCGTGTGGGACTCACAGGGATTGAGGATTCCATAGCCCCCATATGCGCAGCTTTGAGGAGAGTCTCCGGACGAACGTCAATAGTTCCCGATCTGCGAACTCTGCCGTCTGGAATTTCAACATACTCAACTCCAACCGCAGATGGCTTTCCAGTACTGGCCATCGATATAGACTGACGACGCTCGATCTCTCGTCGCACGACTACTGAGTTCGAAAAGTAATCTTCCAGACAAACTTCTAGTCGCAATGGGGGATCACTGGGCTCACCAGCAATTGGCACATGAAGCACTCTTTCGTTGATAAATTTGTGGTCATCGTCGGCAACCTCCTTACCGCCATGGGCGATATCCATTTTTAAGGTTAGCAAAGGCATGGCCAATTTCTCAGTGATGAAGACAAAAAGCTCAGAAGCGTCCTGTTGTCTGTCTTTGCCAGCATCTGCCCATCCTGCAGCAGCAATTGCAGCTCTAAGCTGAGCAGTTATATCGGTAGTAATGAGACGACCGGAGCGCAGAAGATTGACCCACAGACGCATAAATGTCGACAGATTTCGAACTTGTGGTTCATCGTGGACTTTGAATAATATAGGTTCAAAAACATCTAATCGAGCATACATGGCAAAAAGCAGAGAATCTATGTAGCAAGTGACGCTGTTGAGATTATCGGCACCTTTCATCGGCAGAAGTGGGGTGTTTACGTCGCTGTCGAGAGATAAACGTGAGACTGACGGAGACAGCTGCGAGGTGCTGGAGACAGCTAAGGTGTTTGAGCTTGAACTAACATTGGTCACTACAGACTCTAAATCAGTTGTCGCGGTTGTTGCTTCGGAAGGAGCTGGCGATCGGGATCGATAGACGGACACGCCGGTGCTCAAGGTAGCGATAGAATAGCTCGAGTCAGAGGCCGATAGTGCGTCCTGAACATCAAGAAGCACTCCAGCGTTGGCATCTTCGTAGAACCTGAAGAGTTCAATTGCTTTGTCCACGTTACCAGCGGCATACTGGGAACGAAGAACGAGCCTGGCCTGTTCGACGGTAGCTGGGATTCCCAGCTTTGTTAGCCCTTTGAGCACTTTGTTGGCAGATTCCGCCAGCTCCAAATATCGTATAGAAATGCCATTCTCTGTGTAATATCCAAGTCCAACCGTAGCCTAATCCACGTTAGCTGATCCTAGATATGCACACAAAACTGCCAAACAAAGACCAAGGAACACCATACTTTAGCCTCGCGATTACGACCGCGCTTCAGTCTGAACATTGCCCGCTGTACTTCAGTCTTTCACAGAGAGACTGGGCTGTTCTATTCAGCGAGCAGGGCAGATCCAGTCCAAATCTCAGCACAATTGACCTCAGCAGCTGCTGCTTAGGACCAGCTCAGATATGCTATTGGGGCACTGGTTCCCCTAACTCAGGGCAAGTACTGCTCTCTTCACCTGAGCTCCACTCTAACGCTCGAGTCCCTCACTAAACTTTCGAGGTCACGTGCACTTCCGATCATCTCGTCTTCCTCGAGAAAAGTTTGCTCAGCTCTGACTCTTCCTTCTCCATCTCCAACTCCCCCAATTCCCTGTTTCCTACTCATGGCAGACTCTCGTTTCGAGTTCTGGGCAAATTCTCTGCGTAATCCGACTCTGGCGGCTCTGCCGACCGACTTCGTGAGACCAGCGCCCATCACGGTCGTCGAATCGAAGTACGTAACCGAGCTTTCGGACGAGGTGCTCGAGTCTATCCAGCGTCTCGCTATCATCGACGGAGATTCCACAGAGTCCTTCTCAACCTACACAATTGCTCTGGCTGCTTTTGTGGTCTTGGTATTTCGTCTGACTGGCGACGAGGATATCGTTGTCGGCGCCAATAGCAGCCAAAATGAGCCTCTCGTGCTTCGCTCGGCTGTTACCGGACAGTTGCCGTTCATTGAGCTCTTGAAGACAGTCCACAAGGTATTTTTCATACGAATTTTATATCCTTAATGCCGTAGTCTGTTTTATTTACTTTTGGAATAGCTTGAGCTCGAGGGCGCTAAGCAATCGGTGTCCTTCTCTGATCTGATCTCCTACATCCAAGAGAAGACTAAATCTCCCGAGGCGCCCGCCCTCTTCCGTCTTTCTTTCTTGAGATCAGACAATGCCGACCACAGACATCTTCTTGCCCCAATTGAGGGTCTGGTCACCGACATGACCGTCTTCGTTGACGAAACTGCTGCTAAGCCTAACTTCCACTTCCACTACAACTCTCTGCTCTTCAGAAATGACCGCATCGCCTATATCTCAGAGCAGCTGTCACAAATCATTGTTCTCGGATCTGCCAGTCCCTCGACCGGAATCGGCGCTATTTCCATCATCAGCGAAAAGCAGAAAGCTACCCTTCCGGACCCGTCCAAGGATCTGAACTGGGGAAACTTCCGTGGTCCTATCCACGATATCTTTTCCAAGAACGCAAAGGCTCATCCCGACAGATTGTGTGTCTTGGAGACCAAAAACCCTTTTGACGACACAACCAAAGATCGCCCATTCACATATCAGCAAATTGACGAAGCTTCGAACGTTCTTGCTCATCATTTGGTTGCCAAGGGCATCTCATTGGGTGACGTCGTGACCGTCTACGCTTTCCGAGGTGTTGATCTCGTTGTCTCCGTAATGGGAGTTTTGAAAGCTGGTGCCACCTTCTCGGTTATTGATCCCGCTTACCCCGCTGCTAGACAGAATATTTATCTCACTGTTGCCCAACCCAAGGGTCTTATTGTCCTGCGCAAAGCTGGTACCTTGGCTCAGTCAGTGCGCAACTACATCAACGCTGAGTTGAATTTACTGGTTGATATTCCATCTCTTGAGATCCAAGATGACGGGTCACTTCTTGGTGGTGCTGCAGGTGAGGAGGACTTATTCGCTGAGCAATTGTCTCTCAAGTCGCAGTCTACTGGTGTTGTTGTTGGACCTGACAGCACCCCTACTCTGTCTTTCACTTCTGGTAGTGAAGGTATCCCCAAGGGTGTTCGTGGTCGTCACTTCTCATTGACCTACTATTTCCCCTGGATGGCAGAGACTTTTGGTCTGTCAGAGAAGGATAAATTCACTATGCTCAGTGGAATTGCTCACGATCCCATTCAGCGTGATATTTTCACTCCCCTTTTCCTTGGTGCCCACCTCCTCGTGCCTACTGCCGATGATATTGGAACTCCCGGTCGTCTGGCCGAATGGATGTCGCAGAATGGTGCAACTGTTACCCACCTTACTCCTGCTATGGGCCAGCTATTGTCTGCTCAAGCCACAGCGGCTATTCCCTCGCTCCATCATGCTTTCTTTGTGGGAGACATTCTTACCAAGCGTGATTGTTTGCGTCTTCAAGCCTTGGCTAGAAACGTGTTCATTGTGAACATGTATGGAACTACCGAGACCCAGCGTGCGGTCTCTTACTTTGAGGTTGCCTCCATTGCCAAGGATCCCACCTTTTTGCAATCTCAGAAAGATGTTATCGTCGCCGGAAAGGGTATGCTTGATGTTCAACTTGTCGTCGTCAACAGACACGACCGACAGCAAACTTGCGGTGTTGGCGAGGTTGGTGAAATTTACGTGCGCGCTGGTGGACTGGCTGAAGGCTATCTGCGTCTTCCCGAACTCACGGCCGAGAAGTTCGTGAAATCATGGTTTGTGCCCGAAGGTACTTGGAAAAATACAGTCGCCGATGTGCCCTGGAGCGAGTACTGGATAGGTCCTCGCGATCGTCTCTACAGAACTGGTGATCTTGGCCGTTACACTCCCGATGGAAATGTTGAGTGCAGTGGTCGTGCTGATGACCAGGTTAAAATCCGTGGTTTCCGTATTGAGCTTGGTGAGATTGATACTCATCTCTCTCAGCATCCTATGGTTCGTGAGAACGTTACTCTTGTCAAGCGTGACAAGGATGAGGAGCCCACTTTGGTTTCTTATATTGTGCCTCACAGCAGCGATGAGTTGAACGGACTCCTTTCTGGTCATGAGAGTCTTGAAGAGGAATCCGACCCGATTGTTAAAGGACTGGTCAAGTATAGAAGACTAATCCGTGACATCCGCGACTACCTTAAGACCAAGCTACCTTCTTATGCCGTCCCTACTGTTATTGTTCCTTTGAACCGAATGCCTTTGAACCCTAACGGAAAGGTCGACAAACCTGCTCTTCCCTTCCCGGACACTGTCCAGCTTGCTGCAGTTGCAAAGCGCTCGCACAACACTTCAGGTGCTGGAAGTGAGCCAGCTTTCACTGCTACTCAGGCTGCCATCAGAGATGTTTGGCTGGAGGTTCTTCCTCAGCGACCCTCATCACTCTCTGTTACTGACTCATTCTTTGATGTCGGTGGTCACTCTATTCTCGCCACTCGCATGATTTTCGAGGTCCGTAAGAAGTTTGTCGTCGACCTTCCCCTCGGATTCATTTACAGCCATTCAACCATTGGTGAGTTGGCGGATGAGATTGAACGGATTCGAGGTAAGGATTTGGCTGTACCGTCTGTCGAGTCAACCAAGGAAGTTACTGCAAAGGCTGGTGAAGACTCTGAGTATTTCGCTGATGCTAAGGAGGTCGCAAAGACTCTTCTTGCAGACAAGTATCCTTCTGTTGAAAATGCGTTTGTGCCTGGCAAGAAGCTCACAGTATTCCTCACTGGTGCGACCGGATTTTTGGGCTCATTCCTTGTCCGCGACTTACTGGTGTCTCACAGCAAGGGTGAAATCAAGATCGTTGTTCACGTCCGTGCTGCTACTCCTGAAGCCGGATTCGAGAGATTCAAGAGCAGTGCCATTGCGTATGGAGTCTGGGATGACTCATTTGCTTCCAAGATCTCTGTGGTTACTGGCTCTCTTGAGAAGGAGCAATTGGGAATCGATTCTGCCACCTGGAAGAAGCTTGTTGAGGAGGTCGATGTCATCATTCATAACGGTGCTCAAGTGCATTGGGTCTACCCTTACTCAATTTTGCGCGGACCTAATGTTGTCGGAACTGTCAATGTGATGTCTCTCGCCGCTGAAGGAAAGCCCAAGTCATTTGCATTTGTTTCATCCACTTCTGCCATCGATTCCGAGTATTTTGTGAGATTGTCAGATGCTATTGTTTCCAAGGGCGGAAATGGTATTCCTGAAGAAGACGATCTTATGGGATCTAAATCTGGACTTGGCATTGGTTACGGTCAGAGCAAATGGGCGGGCGAATATGTTGTTCGTGAGGCTGGCCGCCGTGGACTAAGAGGATGTGTTATCCGACCTGGTTATATCACTGGAGAGTCGTCTCTTGGAAGTAAGTTTTATGAGAGGAGGCATTTGTCACAATCTCTAACGTATTGATTCTAGTTACCAACACTGATGATTTCATTGCTCGTATGATCAAGGGATGCGCTCAGCTTGGACTTTCACCTGATATTTACAACACTGTGAACATGGTCCCTGTCGACCACGTCGCTCGTGTGATTGTGTCTGGCGCTCTCTACTCGCCTGCTGTTTCTGAACTCCGGGTTATCCAGGTGACTGGACACCCGCGTCTGCGTTTCAACGAGTTCCTTGGATCACTGGCAACCTACGGTTACAAGTCCAATAAGGTTGATTACATCCCATGGCGTATTGCTCTTGAGAGATATGTCGTTGAAGAGTCGCGAGACAACGCGTTGTATCCTTTGCTTCACTTTGTGCTTGATAACTTGCCAAACTCCACCAAGGCTCCTGAGTTGGATGACAAACACGCTGTCGAGGCATTGAAATTCGACGGAGAGGCTTGGACTGGCGAGGATAAGTCTGCAGGTGCCGGGGTTGATGAGAAGATTATGGGAATCTACCTTGCATATCTGATTCAAATTGGATTTTTAGAAAAGCCAGAAGGAAAGGGTCCTTTGTCTTTGCCTGACATTGTTGTTCCTGAGGGCGTTATAGAAGCTCTTGCTAATGTCGGTGGCCGTGGAGGCGCATAGATTATCTAAAATTATCTAGTGTAGCTTTAAATATAAGCTTATATTAATCTGTAATTAGAAGGTAAGTTGTATCAATTTAGAAATTGTCGATTTTCTTGTTTTTCGTTGGCTTCTGCCCATCTTGTAGGTACGTAAAGTTACACCCGCAATTCCACACTTTTTCATTTATGATTTGTGAATCATATAACGAGCCACTTCTAATTGCACATCACGAATCCGTCTTTTGAGCATAAAATGGACAAGTTAGGTTACTGAGAATGCTGATACGAGTTGGGATCATAAGTCTCATTGTAGCTGTGATATTAGCCAACTTTAACCCTGAATCAACAACTTGGTTGGGAATATTCAGCAACGAACGATATCTTTGGTGGTTTACTGACCACAGTACACACACAATGCCGAGAATAATACATTATAAAAAAGTTGTTTTATTTGGAGATTCTCAGTTTGAAGCTTCTTGGCGTCAAGATCGCGGGTTCGCGTTTGCACCTGCGCTCGCCAACTATTACATCCGTCGCGCTGATGTGCTCAACCGCGGCCTATCTGGCTACAACACAGACTGGATGAAGTCTCAATTCGAGCGGATAATAGAAGAACTTAGTTTTGCGGATCCGGAAAATGTACTTCTTTTTGTCATGTGGGTCGGAACAAACGATTGCTGTATAGAAGGCACTCCTCACCATGCATCAGTCGCGAAATTTCAGGATAATGTAACGCGCTATGTTTCAACTATCCGGCGGAAATATCCAAAGGCTGGTATCATACTTGTGACTCCGGCTCCTGTCAGTATATCCAAAATGCGCCAGTCATCATTACGGTCAAAAGGTACGGATCGCACTCAAATCGCCCACAAGATATACGCAGATGCTGTATTGAACTGTCAGTTTGAAGACGACGGAGGAATGATAAAGCGTGTTGATCTTTACAACGCTGTAATGAAAGCTGTTGGCTACGACAGTAATGACGATTTGTTGAATGGACCAGCCGCAATTGATGAATCACAGAATATTGGGAGGCTTACTGTTGATGGACTACATTTGAGCGCAGAAGGCTACAAGCTTCTATATTCTTTGATTACAGGAGTTTTGGATAAATGGGAGGGGTTCAATCCCGTGGAAATGCCAAGTGTTGAGCCTGGATGGCAAGCTAAGGCTAAAGAGTAAAAGCAACTGAAAAGATCATGAAGAATGCTCAGATAGATTATTATATTACAGTCCACTATCCTTTATTTGTCATCGTATTTCCTGAACCGCGAGGATTTGCCTCCGTGAATTCATCCCATTGCCGTAACCGGTAAGTTTCCTTGTCTTGAGCCGTCATGTCGTCTTCATCAATCTCCGTTTTCTTCTCAGACTCCTTGCCACCACCTTCAATAATATTGCCCTGTCTTCGTTCCTCTTCCAGATACTCATCAATAGTCATTGTTGGTAAAACGTAATCTGGCTTAAAGACATTATTCCTCAGCTGTTCTCGATTATTCACAATCATGAATGGGCGGTTAACACGACCTTGAGGAGTCAATAAAGGCTGAGTACTTCGTAGCGGCGCATCCAAGCGCTCGGAATAATCACTCTTGGTGCCTTCATTACTGCTAGGCTCGACTGGTTTCGGAGGAGGAGGAGGACGGGACGCAGCAAAAGCTAATATTTCAAGTTCTGAATCTAAACCCTGGAGCGCATTGAATGTACGTTCAGTGAATAGTTCTATTTGCTTGAGATATAACTCTCGTGCTATCTCATCATCCGCATCGTCATCCAACTCAGAATCACCTCTTGCAAGCATTTTCGTCCGCAATTCCTTCACAGCACTTTCAAACTGCTTTTCTCTTTTGAATTTGGCAATAGTAGCTGCCCGTAGATCTGCAGGATTTTGATATCGCGAAGCCTGCGCACTCTTGAAGATTGGTGACTCAAGAGGAGCTTCCTGAATCTTGTGCAGCAATTTCGCATTATCAGACCCCAGTAGTCCATAAGAATCACACAACGCCAAAAATTCCAGGTAAAGCTTCTTTGATTTTAATGCCAAAGGTTTCCGTTCCGGTAGCCCACTTGTGTAGATCCGGTCATTCAATGTCGCTAGGTAGTAACCGATAGCGAGAAATATTATTGACTCTGTTGCAATATCGTCGACTTCCTCATTATCACTAAACAATGCCAGACGATCTGCTTTTTGTTTACTAGATTCAAACGATTCAATGCACTCTTTTAGCAAAGTCTGATACTCTGAGCTGCTCGATGTCTGGAGAGCAAATGCTGATATAGCGGGATCATTCACTGGTTTGATGCGAATAGCACCTGCTGTGTCTGCTGTGTTGGTAAATAGTAACGAATATAGTGACAGGGCATATGAAATCTCTTGCTTAAGTGTCCGATCCTGCGAGGTTGACATGCTATCTGGTGTTTTGTGTTTGTAGATAGTTAAACAGGTTTCTGAGTCTGATTGAACATACTTGGAACTGACATCACGACTTCAGTTTCAGAGGCGAGGGGTTTGTAACTATCTGGCCATTCCCCAGAAACAAGGACACTTGGGAGAGCCTGTTTACTCAGCTATGAGCAAGTAAATTGCAATAAATAAATGATATATTATAGATTAAACAAGATCCAAAAAAAACATAGAATATACAGAGACTGCACGAAAAACAGATTTTGTACATCAAAACCTTGACCATTGAAATCACCACCAGGAACAACGATTCTACTTCAAATGCAAATGCAATATCCGCAATATTTCACCGGACTTGAAGTCAACCTCTTCAATACTCAATCAGTATTCTAGATTTATCCCCTTTTCACCTTTTCTCTCGTTGTAAATCGCATCAAATTCAAATCTGAAACCAAAAGACTCTAACGGTGACAACTCGTATACAGCCACGATTTCTGCATGTCCAATCCCCTTCACACGTCTCCATGCAATTGTATCTTGACGCAACAACAATAATAGCACGAACAATTAAGGAACTATAGTAGAATACACAATAAGAATAAAATCAAGACGCTATACATATCATAGATGCACGATCATCATAGATGCCCTTAGATGATGCCTTTGCTGATTTAGAGTAAACGCCTTATCCCATCCTCACGGAACGAGGCAACATTGTCGATGTTCGCCCACCAGTCAAACAAATAGGTCTCACAGATGAGCTTAAACCAGGGAGTGAATGTCAGATTCTTATCCTGGAACATTGATCGAAGCTCTTCAGCAGTCACGTATTTGGTATCTTTCACTTCGTTAGGATTGGCAGTAACAGTCGTATTAGACTTGATGAAAAGAATGTAGTCAACTAAAGTTGAAGATATTAGCACTCCATATCGCGTAGCTCTCTAGCAAACATCCTTACTCTCGTGTTCCCCCCAAATACCGTCACTAGGAGCCTTGTAATGTATACGAGTAAGAAACTGAAAGGCATCGATAGGAACATCCTTTACCGGGATTCCAAGCTCTTGGTCGAGCTTGCGCTGCGCAGCACGCTTGACGCCCATGACAGAGCTAGGAAGGTCGTGACCGACCTCACCAGGAACCGAAAGAGGGTGAGAGCAGCAAGTGTTAGTCCACATTCCTATAATAAAAGACAAATTAGTATACCGAGAAGCTGATCTAAACACGATTCTCAATGGCGTACCAGGAAATGTAATCTTCTCGTCGGCGCGTTGTTGAAGCAAAAGCTTGTTTTCCTCGTTGAAGAGAAACACGGAAAACGCCCGGTGTAACAGGCCTCCGTCAATGTTTGTCATAAGATGACCTAGCCAAGGTAAAAGAAGTCAGTATTTGAGCATTTACAGAAACCAATTATGTTTTGAGCGTTCAGTGGCGCGTCACGGTCGAATACACATCTCTGCCAGTTCACGGACAAACAAAACAAACACAGAATGTCCACTTACAAGTCTTTTTGCTCGCGCTTCCACACGGCACATCGTTCCAATCCAGCACAATACACACTTCCTCCATCAGCCGGACCTGTTCTTCGTCATATCCCTCGAGCTCCGGTCCACTTGCGCTATCAGGCTTCTCGACGTCGTTCGCCGCGACATCGGGAAATACGCGTAGGATGCGCTCACGAGTGAGCATGCTCTCAGTGATCGTCGCGGTCGTCATTATCAACCAAAATCTGGAGATTTAATCTATGAAAGATAGGAAAGATAAAACAAAACGAAACAATACAAAAACGCCAACACGGCCAGCCGACGACTCAGAATATAATACGTCGGGACAGTGCTCCATGCTCAACTCACAATGTGATTTTGTGATTGAGATCTCGTATTCGCATACCGAATGCGGGAGTATGGAGTCCCTGAGCTGCTGCTTTAGATTTGTGATTTGGATGTGTTTGCTATGACTGCCTTCAGAAGCAGTCTGTTGTACATCTTTGTAGCTCAATCTAGCACTATAAATATCCAGCTATTGTTATCCAACACACAGCACTAACTGAGTGAGCTAGCTGCCTTCTTCCTTCGTGCTTCGCAGAGCGCCGCACACCTCAGTCATCCAAACCTCCCAGTCTGCTTCCCATCTCTCTCGCAACAACTGCCAAAAGAATACTTCTCAGGCCACCAGGCCTGCTGCTTAGCACAGGTTCTTACAAGCTCTGCAATGTTTCCCATTCCGCTGGCGGCGGATGTCCGGAGGCCATCTGCGTTTCTGCGCAACCGCCATCGCACTCCTTCTCCCGCACCAGCCGGCCACGACGCAGCTTCCAGCGTCACTTTCCGTGCAAGCCCTACCTCAGCACCAGGGAGTCCTTTATCAAACAGAGGATCTTCTCCAAGAATAGCAGTCAGATCATCTAGAGCACGCAGTCGCAGTCGAAATGGAAAGCAGCAATCACGCGCTAGATCATCCTCTCGCTACCGCCCCGGCTCAGATGTACCAACCCAGGCCTTGCTTGTACCATGCATTCCTGGTCTGCGCTACTTGCAGGACTCCAAATACAAATATATCAACAATAGCCTTTTCGAAATTGTTGGATACGAAGTCTACGTTGTTGAGCAATGGGCAACAAAAAGATCAAGTAACGCTTGCATTGTTTGCTACACTGGCAATCCTAAGCATACCGTCACTGTTGCTTCAATTACTGTTCCCGTTGATGAAGAATTATGGTCTCATAGGCTCAGAGCTTTTGTTTCTGAACTGTCAAAGATGAATGCCCGTCGAAATCCATATGAAGACTTGGATGCCTGCTTATTTGTAACAAATCTGTCTTCTTTCCCTTCAGCTCTTACATTGATTCCTGTGCCAGACGGCGACGTTATCTCTCATATGAAAGACTTCATATTAAACGAGACTCTAAGAAGAATGGGCTGCGGTGGTAGATCTAGAATCTCACTCAATAAGCCAGCTGATGCTAGTCGTGATAAGTTTTATCAGTTATATAAGCTTAGCGACAAGGCGCCATTCGAGGACGCCGTAATTGATCTTGTCAAGCTTATTCAAGTTTCGCTTCATTATTTTGGATTATTTAAACTAAGTGACGTTGATGGCTTGTTGTGTGATATGACTGAGAAAGCGCTCAACACTTGGTGGCACGATATCGGTGTTGGCCATTATGGAAGTCAGTCTGAGCGAAATTTGGGTCCCACTACTGTTGCAGCCATATTAGGCATGGTGTTAGGATTCCGTCATCGACTGAATGCATCTGGTGCCCCTGTTCCAAAAGATCCATTTGAAGTAGAGGCGTTCAAAATCAGCATTTCGTCATTTCAAAGGCAGAGTAAGCTCAAATCGAACCAGATTTTTGACTCTAGTACCCGTGAGAGTTTATGCAAGATTCCCGGAAAGATATCAGCATCCGAGCGGTTTGCAATCGCAAAGGTCGTAAAGACTACAGTTCAAGATTTATCAGGAATACAAACACAGAATGCTTCAGATGTGGAAACAATCGAATATGAGAAATTTCTACAAAACCTGTATGGTCACACCCTCAGATATTTGTTCCTGGGTAAAGGCAGCATTCGCGACTATGAAAAGGTAATAAATGGATTATCAAAGCTTACCTACTCGTGGGAAAACTTCGTTAGCAGTGGTAAGAGTGCACCACCTAGAGACTCGAATCCTACTGCGACTACTCAGCCTAACACCAGTGTTGTCACTCCTGCTTATAACTCACCGTCTGATCATTTGCATCTTACAGAAAATGATAGCTCGCCTAATAAGTACTCTAAAACTGAACTGGAGGACTTCGACAAGATCGATTCGGCATCTGACGCCGATTTGTATTCTCAGTCTGATAATCATGAGGATGGCCACGAAGATGATTCCACTAGACTAAGACGTCTGGGTGAAACAGTGGCATTTGACCAAGTTCCCGATTTTGTGAGATTGCAGCGCAAAGAAAGGGGAGGTCGTAAACAGGGCACCGTTAATGCGGATCCGGCTACCGTTACCGAAGCACCAACAGAGTCAACTGTTGATGTATCTTCTCGGCTTCACCTGAAGGATGCAATGTACCGACAAAAAATTAAAACTGATGAGGCATTTCGTAAAGCTGGAAACTATATTCGTTCTAGAAGAGGACGGGCAGATCCTTCCGAAAAAGACGAGCCGCGTAATGCTTACGTTATTGACGAGGATTTTGCCAATACTGATATTCAAAAGCACTCTGCAGATGATCAGATTTCTGAAAAGGAAGGAAACAATTACCGGAATTTTGACAGTGGTGAACAATCTGTACTCGGCGACAGTATCGGAGGATATGAGTCGAATGACGAAAGTCAGAATGCTTCAGAGTATTCATATGATTCAGGGAAACATCCTAGTGAAGGCTATTCTTCTGGATTGGACTCTGATTCTGGGGGCGATGATATTAACGGAGACGAAATATTGCGACTTACTGCTATCCACGAAGAATTAAGGTTATATCAAGAACATGAATCAGATCGAAACGTTCTGAGAAGAGCCCTTTCTCTAAGTGACCTTGCAAAAGCTAATTTTCGGGAACCGAACTATCCGGCACAGATTGAGAGTCTTCCATTAGCTCTTGCGAGGGATGCGTACTCTTTCATTGCGCGAGATAGCACACAAGCCGTGACTGGCCAGCACCCTTGCAGCGCATTTGATAACCTTCTGCGGCGATCGAGTTTTTCGATAACTGAAGAGGTTGTATGTCAGAAGTCTGGGGTGTGCGACTACCCTTCTGAATATATCATTCAGCTTTTGAACCGGGTTAGTCTTGCGCGAGAGTATTGCACGAGAGAAGTTGAAGCACTCAAGGTATGTTAGTGTACCGTGTGATTTGATAGGCCGTCAACTAACTAAGATTTGATAACAGATTATAGAGGACAAGCTTGATGCTGAGAATTCGAACTTGTTAAAATTCTATGAGCAGGCGGATAAGGAGACAAATTCGATGGAGGATGAATATCATCGGGCGGTGCAAAGAGAAGGATATCTTGCAACCAGTATTCGGGATCTTGACATTGAGGCTGCCAGATTACAATACGAAATGAGAACACTGGACCAGAAACTTGATGAATTGGAGGAATCAGTCGATTCATTTGGTCAAAAGGTTGAAGATTTGGAAAAAAGATTGACACGGGTCGCTGGAAAGCAGCTTGTAAATGAACCGAAGAGCACATGATGATATGCTACTGTATATATCTGAATGAAATTCAATGATGGATAAATTGCATTTTATTGAACTGCATTATATAGTGTTTGTGCATATATCGGACAAAATCAGCAACGCGTGAGCAGGAAGTCGGTGGGCTGAAGGCTGGATTAACCCAGCTCGCTTCACTGAGAGACCCCTGCGGCTCGCTGAATACAACCACAATGACGTACGTATGCGCCAGGTACTCTCGCGGTAGATGATCCTTTTTTACCAGGTTCAGGCGTAGATATATTATGAAAAAGTTGTAGATTTTCGAGATCTATGCAATAGATGAGTGAATCTAGAGTTATGTGAGGCACATCAGTCTAAGATATTTGGAGTAAAGACAGTCAGTGGGACTTGTCAAGCTTATGCATAAACACAATAACAGGCGACTCGGTTCCTAGATCTGAACCCTAGATCGAGACATCGTAAACCCTTTCTTCCGGCGTTTCACTTGGACAGGAGTTATTCAGCTTTTCTACTAGGCTTCTGTGTAAGCATATTGTGTCTCTGCTCTTCATGGCCCCTAAAATCTGTGTCTACGGTGCTGGTGCCATCGGCTGCCATATCGCAGGCCATCTGGCTCGCAGAGGACGAGCAGAAGTCTCGGTCATTGCCCGTGAACATACAATATCAGTGATACAAAAAGAAGGCATACGAATTATGACCCCAACTGAAGATTTCACTGTACAGGTGAACGCAAGTGCTGATCCCGCAGAGCTAGGAATTCAAGACTATGTGATCATCACTCTGAAGATACAGCAGACAGCAGGAATATTGGATGATCTCGCCCCCCTTATTGGTCCTAATACAACTATTGTACCTCCTTCCACTGGCATTCCATACTACTACTTCTATAACATAGCCGGTCCGCATGAATATGAGCGGCTTCCTGAGATCGATCCGGGTGAGAAAATGTGGAGAGCAATGCCGCCTAAGCAAATCATACCGTTGGTTTTCTGGAGCGCAGTACATAGGATTTCTCCAGGTGTGAGCCAGCAGGATGGATCAGTAGCACGCTACCCGCTTGGAGAGCTTGATGGAAGCGACTCAGAGCGTGTTCGCGTGCTGGCTGATCTGATGACTGCCGGTGGGCTTTTTGCTCCAGTGAGCAAAAATATTAGGGGTGAGATTTGGACAAAATTTGCCAATAGTCTAGTGGGAAATCCTATTGCGGTTCTAACCGTATCTGATATGAATGGACTCGCAACATCGCGAGAAGTGGTGAAGGTATTTGAAACGATGCTGCAGGAGGTCGATGATATTGGTACTGATCTGGGTATTACAATCCCGCAGACAATCTCTGAAAGAATGGAATTCACGTTAAGTACCAAAGATCATAAATTTTCCATGCTTGATGATTTGGAAGCTGGCCGTGCGCTCGAGATCGATGCCTTTATCTTGTCACTAGATGCTGTGAGGCGCATTTCTGGTCGCGAGACACCAACTTGCGATATCGTGCTTCCACTAGTTCAATTGAGAAATGTACAACACGAGAAAAGCATTAAGAAATAGAAATATATATAAAAAACGTTGATCTTATAGATATACTACTTTTTGGTTTTGTGGTTAAAATCGGGTCTAAGCGTGGTTGAAGCAATAGAGCCACTCCTTGGCCCTCATAGATTGTACAAAGCGCGTGAAATTATATCTGTTTTTAGCACAATTTTTTTGTATTTTTAACATATTTTTGTCAAATATAATCTAAAATTAATGCTTAGATATTTTTGCATGAGAAGTTGGCCAAGCCTCGGAATTAACTCTCGACGAAAGACAACGCGAGAGCAACCAACCAGTGATATTATCCATATCCCATATTCGATATGGCCGTCGAGAAGCTTAGGACAACTTCTGACAAAGTCATAAAAGTTTCAATATATTTCGCTTATTCAATTAATGTTAGGATTAAGTTCAAGAAAATGAATGCTAAAATGAAAGTAGAGATACGTCATATCTTACGGGAAGGGTCAATATTGTGCGCTTCCGGTGAATCTCTTATCTGCGGCGCAAAGCCTTCGGAAACAAATCAAAACGAAATCCATTTCCGAATGAGAGTCACCATTGCCGCTAAGATCCTACAGTTTCAAGAATAAAATCATTTGATTTGTTGTGTTCTATAATTTCAATATATTCGCGTTTGAAAACGTGTACCATGCTCAGAAAGAGTAAGGATTCACTGACACTCTAATACTCGGAGTCGAATTATCGAGGCAGCATTTCCGCGAAGAGACTTATGACGAAGATGAAGGATGATCGTGAAGACACTGGAAGAGTTTCCATCATAAGCAACAAGGAAGTTGACACTTACAACAATAGTAACGATGTGGGAGAGAAATCAGAATCTATTATTCTTGATGAGCCTGTTTCAGATGCCGAACAATCAGATAAAGACGGCGAAGAGGTCACCACTTTACCGCCCCAATATGGTTATCAAAGTCCTGATACAGACGAATATATTTTGAGTCCACATGAGCTGTATCCACCTGATAAGGGCTGGCGGGCATGGATATGTGTAATGGGGGCTTTTTTCGGAACTATGAGCACTTTTGGATTTGTTAACGTGATGGGTACACAAACATAACATTGATCTATATCCCAAGTCCAATATATACTAATTAGACTAGGTGTTTTTGAGCAGTACTATAAAGAAACATTACTGGCGGACTATTCGACCTCTCAGATTTCTTGGATTTCGTCCATTCAGACTTTTATTATGACTTTTGGTGCACTGATTATTGGCCCGCTATACGACGTTGTCGGGCCCAAGAAGCTTATGCTTCCAGGGTCTTTGGTAATGGTCACTGGCGTCATGATGACCTCGCTAAGCACCAAGTATTGGCAATTGATCTTGGCTCAAAGTCTCTGCACTAGCTTAGGTGCTACTGTCTTGTTCAACCCGCTCTTGTCTGCAGTGAATGGATGGTTTATCAGGCGACGAGCAGCGGCTATGGGCATTACTACCGCGGGGGCTTCCACAGGTGGAGTGATCTTGCCAATTTTATTCCGGAAAATTCAAGCAAAATCTGGATTCGGCTGGGGTGTGCGAGCCATGGGGTTCTTTGTTCTCGGTCTTTCAATAATTACGTGCGCAACTGTCACCACGCGGGTCAAACCTCCAGGAAAGCGTCATGTTTCGTTGTATGATACTTATATCTCGCCATTCAAATGGACTCCTTTTACTCTTACTGCATGTTCTGCTTTTTGCATCATGCTTGGTGCTTATGTTCCGGTGAATTACCTCAGCAGTTTCGGCAGCGCGAACGGGTTCTCTCCTGAACTAGCTTCATATCTTTCGTCCATCCTGAACGGTGCCAGCACATTTGGACGAATAGTTCCTGGAATAGTAGCCGATAAAATTGGCAAGTATAACACATTTTGCATTGCTGCATTTTGCACTGGCACCTTAGCTGCTGCATTTTGGATTCCAATTAATACACACCCACAGATCATAGCCTTCGCTGCATTTTACGGGTTTATTTCGGGCGCAGCTTTGACTGTCTGGCAGTCTGCAATCGGAGAAATCTCTCCTATGCGTGAGATTGGGGCAAGATTGGGAATGACAAACGCATTTACAGCCTTTGCAACTCTCGTTGGTTCGCCAATTGCTGGCGCTATCCAAGGCCACAATGACGGGAAATACTGGGGAATGGCGATATTTACGTCAGCCAATATGATTAGTGGATCAGTTCTTGCTTTCATAGCCCGACTGATCCTGACCGACTTCAAGCTAAAAGTCAAAAAGTGAAGGGCTCGGAGGCATCGTAAATGTAAGGTTTTCACTAATGTAGCTGCTGCTAGAAAATACTACAATACTTGACATCAGAACTATACGAATCCTAACCTGTAGGCTCGTGGCATTCGAGGTCGAATGCCGCGATTCATTGGGATTTTAGTATGGGAAAAACTGTATTGTGGGGTTAGGGTGAGGTCAGGGAGGGGTCGAGTGAAGCGTCGACGGTGCATTCGAGGTCCGCTTACATTTTAGTATGGAAAGCCGGTCCAGCAAGGGTGTCGTAGCACGTCGCTGCGTACCCATGTTTAGATTTTCACAGTCCCCTAGCCCTAGTCGGTTGAGTGCGGCTCTCGCGCATTCCGAATTTGGCCAGTGTCAATCACAGACAGTTTGGAAAATAAACCCTGAGATCGGGCAACGCAAAACACGCAGCTAGGACTTTATTAGCTCTTCTGGCTACTGCCCGAGATCATTAGCTATGGTACTTGAAGGAATTGTGTTGAAAAGACAACACTTGAAGAAATCATTAGAATTAGAAAGACGTTGGCTTAATTCCTACTTTGTGACAAGTGCTTGTATGAAGAGTTTTAGGGTTTTTGTAATTTTGGGACTTTTGTATTTGCACCATGCCGTTGTAGGGTTGCAGGGTTGTAGGGTTTGTAGGGTTGTAGGGTTGTAGGGTTGTAGGGTTGTAGGGTTGTAGGGTTGTAGGGTT
>JAJMBS010000071.1:0-23552 GCA_030572775.1 [Lipomyces] yamanashiensis
CGCCCCCCCTTTTGTGTCTTTGTTGCGCTTCGCAGCGTACGCCATCATACATCACGGCCATCTGCTAATTCTCTCCTCTAGTGCGACGGATCTGTCCCCTCATGCATGACCTGTATCAAAACAAATAAAGAGTGTATCTACCCCGACCGCCTCACCTATCGCCAGTATCCCCGTGGATATGTCGAGAACCTCGAGGACAAAGTGCGCAATCTTGAGTCCCAGATTCGTGCCATGCGCGAGAACACCCATACAAACGACAGCGAGGGCGCAAACTCCGAATCCCCGTCAGTCCAAAGCCCACCTGGTGCGTTTTTTTCTTTCTTTGACCTATAATTCTCTGAATTTTGTATTGACTGAATAGACGATGACGCGGCCACCGAATCTCTCATCGCAGACGTCGGATATCTTTCGCTGGAAGGCGCCTCCGAGCGAAGATATATCGGCAGCTCCAGCGGCGTCCACTTCGCTCGCATCCTACAATCAACATTCAAATGGTCCGACTCCTCTCGCGCACAAAACTCAACTCTCCCTTTCGACGGCAGACACGACTCCGTTTCATATCGCTCGACCGAGATCCCGACCCCGATCGACGCCCTGCCTGACCGCATCTCTGCTGAAGCACTCGCCAAATCCTTCTTCGCCACCCGCTGGCCCCAACACCCATTCATCCATCGCCCATATTTCTTTGCAAACCAGTTCGAGACTACATTCATGCTGCAGGACGTTTGCACTCCCAGCAGTGACGCTTTCATCACCCTCATGATCCTAGCCATCGGCGCCATCGACATGCGCAAGCTCAAAATCAGACACCAGTACGAGCCATTACAGTACTACCAAACAGCAATGGAATACCACATTGATGCTCTCATCGCGGGAGACGATTTGCAGTCGATACAGGGTCTCGTGCTGCTCACCATGTTCGCCATCAACGAACCGCGCAGTCTAAACGTCTGGCACGTCGTCGGTATCATGATCCGCATGTGCATCGATATGGGTTTACATCGTCAGCCGAGCGCAAGTCTTCCGCTTTACCAGCGCGAAATCAGGAAACGCATTTTTTGGTGCGCCTATATCTTTGATCGCTCAGTTTCTCTCGCGCTCGGCCGACCGATTACAATCGCGGATTCGGATATCAACACCGAACTACCACTTAATCTCTCCGATGACGACCTCCTACGCATCTCAGAAGAGCAGCAAGATTGGTCTCCACAAGCAATGCAGCGCCGCGATTCACAGATAAATCTGCCTTCGAAACCACCGACACCGCTCGATATGTCTGCGTTTTTGCATATCATCCGTCTACGACAACTGAACGCCGAGATCCAGCTCAATTTTTACCCTGCGCGGATTGAGAATATTCAGCCACCGGCTGTGATTGAAGAGAAGCGGAAGATGCTACGAAAGAGTTTAGAAGACTGGATCTTTGCTGCGCCGCGGTACTCGATCCAGACCGAGAGCACGTTCCAGTCAACCGAGTGGTTCCAAATTGCCTATCATAATTCGCAGATTTTGCTACATCGACCGTCGCCTGCGGTGCCGACTCCAACGCTCGATTCTATGAATATGTGCTACTCGTCGAGTGTCAGTCTGATCAACGCGTATGTCGCGCTTTATGCTAAAAACAGAGTGACGTACACGTGGGTTGCGTTGCTCGGATTGTTTATGGCAAGCGTCACGATGTTGTATACGTTGCGTGCGAGCGCGGAGATTCGAGCGTCGACGACATTTCACATTGTCGAGCAGCAGATCCGGTCTTCAATCTCGCTGTTTGATGCCATGAGTGATATGTGGCCTATTGCCAACCGCTGTATTTTCGTTATCGAGAACCTGGGGCCGCGTACGCTTATGTTATTCCAAAACCCAGCATCACAGCCACAACCGCAGCCAACGCAGCAGTCGCTGTCAAAGCCCGTGCAGATGCCTACGCTTGTGTCTGCGCATTCGTCGTCGCATGTGTCGCCTCTAAGCTCCGGAGGGTACGCTTCAGATCAGATGTTGCCGACTCACCCTACTGCGGCTATTATGATTAATAACCCGTATAACCCAGCTGATTCTACGATGATCAAAGACGAGCCTATAATGATGGATGGTAGCCAATCTGTTGGTGGCAGTGTCGGCAGTGGTTCTAGTGGAGCGATTAACACCGGCAACAGCATGGCAAGCTGGTTCGCGAACGACCCGATGAGCGTGTACAATAAACCCGGATATGGTCTTGAGAACCAAATGTATGTCACGACGGCTGAAGCTGGCGTTAACAGCAGTAACACGAACATTGACGTGGTGGGAAATTACTCTGATTTGGCGATGCACTCGATGTACGCTGGCTCTATATCGCCACATCAACAGCCTCCGCCACCGCAGCAGCAACAAGAGACTATTGACGTTGGTGTTGGGATTGGTCTTTCTGCTGGTAGTATGCCTGTACCGCAGTTTGAAGGTATGGGATTTGACGGTGCGATGGTTGATTCGAATGGCAATCCGATAATTGATATGGGGTATTTGAATAGCTTGTTTGACATTGCCTCGTAAATAGTTTTCTTTTTTTCTGTTTCATTACCTGTTTTTTTGTTAATTTGATTAGTTTTGTTGGAAATGGATTTGGGTGCTTGTTTTTTTTTTTTTTGGATCTGATTTTGACGAAGCGTTTGGACTCGGTTTTGGAATGTTGGTTTGAGTTACTCCACATTTTTTGCTGTTTATTCATTTTTGTTTAATTTTTATTAAGGAGGTAACAAGGACCCAAGGGGGGAGGGAGGGTTCATTATCGACGAGGATGATATGTAGGATACAAGAATAGGTTTGAATAGTGTACAATATACCTGACGCGATTTGAAATATATCAACATTTCCACAGCAATTTCGCGTTTTCTATCCAAAAGCAAGGATTACTAATTCCTACCGGTCACATAAAGCTCGTGTTCTCCTAAGCCGTTTGGTAAACAACGACTACAACAGCAATAACAGCCGCCTGGTCCTAACTAGGCTCTTAGTAGTTAGTGAACTGGGGCTGTTCTGGTCTTTCTTATCGGAAACTCCCGAGGGAGATTGCGGTGCCTCATTAATTTACCCGCTCTGTCTGACGTAATTATCGTGCTTTAGAGGATGAATATGTCAATATCAGAAACTGGATCTGCCAATATTTATGGGCTGAGTTGAATGCGGTGATAGTATATGGGAGTTGTGTGTGAAATCGAGGGAATGGAAAGAAGTTTTGAGTAAAGAGAGTGTTCGATCGTTGCCCGAAGTGTACTTCTCCAATCTCAAGTTCTCGTGAGGGGTAAGATTAAATACAGCAAGATGAACCCTAAAGTCCTCTGAGACAAGACAAATGCGTACAGCATGTCTGATTGTGTACTACAAGTTTCTCCGTCAATTGCACATAAGAAGAAGCTATCGGGGTTGAATCTGGCGGTGGAGTGCGTGGATGAACATGTTCCAAAGTTTAGTAGGGTTTTAAGAAATAGAAATAGAAATAGGAGTAGATTGTAGATTTGAATTCTTTCTTCCTGTTCTGTTTGCTGTGGAACAAAGAGATTGCAGAGTGGTGGATATCTGAGTTGGGAGTGTTGGTTTTCACCTGGATTGGCTAGCACAGAGAATCCACGTGAGAGCGAGATTGATATGAGCCGGGCAAGAGTAGAGCTGTATAACACTATGTAATACCCGCTGGCCTCATATAATGCTATATTATTCTAATATATGTGAGATAGCAACCGAGAATATCATTCAGGTGGTTTAAAGAGGTGGGTATGCACCACTCGGCCAGAGATATCAACAGCGTAGACAGAAGACTAGAGCGGATAATCAGCAAATGAAAATCGGGCAATGACATAGCGAAAAGTAGTACAACAGTCTGATTGATAACAGATTGAGTAATATGGGATAAATCCACTTGCCTGCTGCAGACAGAGTGTCATCTAGACATCGGTTAGAGGCGTCATGGCCAGTAAGACAGGGTTCCCTGCGGCAATCTGCAGACAAAGCAAAAGAATCAGAAGTGAGCTGAGAAAGGAGAGTACAGTCGTAAGAAGCTGAGAAAGTGTACAGTTACGGTCATGGTCGTGGAGTGTAGCGCGCAGGAGAGTACTCTAGTTTCCGGGCGCGGTAGCAAAGCAGCGACGGCGGAGACAAGCAGACAAACCGCCCACAGTAGTTCAGGCAAACCAGTAACAGCAACAGCAGACCTCGACTCAGCGCAAAGTACCTGGCTATCGACAACATCGCAGGGTCTGACCCGGCGAAGTGACTACTTCATGACATGTCGCCAGACTATAACCCGCGCTATTGTATACTGATACTGCATGCGCTTCCCAGGTACTCACGAAACCACCACAGCGCAGACTCGCCGAAGCAGTTCGCAGTAGTTCACGCAAGTAGCAGTGAAGTCTGCCTGAAATGGACAGTCGCAGCGGTGACGGATGCTCGGTCGTTCTGCGAAGAATGTACGAATTGGAGGAAGAGAATTTGCGACATTGTTCGCTGCGATTACTCGCGGCAAACAATTATCGCTCTGATTTTTGATGCGATAAAATTTCTGCGATAATATTGTAGCTATATTTTTGATGCAATAATCTCATATTCGCAGATTCTAGTAGGGTGAATAAACTATTGGCTATGGCGCCTGAATCAACTATTGAGCCACTATATCTTATAAAACCCCTACCACGAAGATAGTCTAAACTCCAGCAAACCACAATATTAACCACCAGCACCACAGTATATTATAAAACAGATACAATAATTAGATTAAGCAGATTTTTCTGTTTCATTTAAATCAACTTTCAAGTTATTTCTAGTATTTTTGCTGTTGAAACCGCATTGTACAGTTTGTGTATCTCTAATAGCTTGATTGATTGCTTGATTATATTTTTATAGGAATACAAACACTCATCGCAAAGTAGGAATTAAACCGACGTCTTTCTATTTCTAATGATCTCTTCAAGTGGTGTCTTTTCAGCACTATTCCTCTAGTTCGCATGGTTAATCATCCCGGGCAGTAGCGGGATTCTCTACACCATTTTGTGTGGATGGTGACTTGACGTTGCAAAGAGTGCAGTTCGAAGGGAATGCACTTTACATATCGTGATAGTTATTTCGGAGCGGAATCCGGCATTACAATATCCGCAAAAATACTGCAATTTTTGTAAAATATTATTCAATAAAACAGGAATATTTGAACAGTCTAATAGCTACTTTTGTTTCTCTTCTATATTGTAGTTGTGAATGATTTGCAGAATGGGCAGTTTTCGTGTTCTTTCGCATGTAATATTATTTGACTACTATATTGATAATTTATTATGAATATTACAGTTCATTTAGTCAGTATCAAGATACGGATGCGTTTGATGGATCTAAGTAAATGAATGACGGAGATTGAGTCTGCAGTCCTCGGAAGAGACAGATAGGCTTGCAAGAACACGTCGACGCGTTAAAAGGCCAGTCTAAATGGATCAACTGGCAACTAACGAATTGCTTCTACTCGTTGCTCACTCATCTGCCACGCCTGATGGTGCTGTGTATTGACGATTATAGTATAATCGCATAATCGCAGCGACTATTATAAAACGATTTCAAAACTGCGATATTTAACTGTAGCATTTCAAACTGCAAATAAGATACCGTGTAGGAGGAAAAACGCGCAATTATCTCATCGTTTACAGCCCTAGCGCCGTTGTTTCAGTGAGAGTACTGCTTAGATTCAGCTACGTCAATTATTGCTTCTCTTCTTCTTTATATCTTCACATTATCTTCATATCTCCATCTCGTATACCTCGAGACAACCCAGTCTTAAACCCAGCCTATGCCGCGGCGCACCTGACATGGCATATGCCGAAACTCGCCGAAAAGAGTTTCCTGAATAATATATTATATAATAAAATTACATAACATGACAGGTGACCTTAAATACCAATTAAGGGGTTTGTATGGCTGACTGCGCAACGCGTTCGCACTGCGCCGCGCTTGGCGAGGAAGAAGGCAGTGAGTGAACAAGACAAGACGTCCAGGAACAGCACCAAAGAAGACACGATTTTGCCGGTGTTTACTTATCGCTGAGCTGTGTTTTGATTAGATATTTGATTCTGCTTTCAGTACCGGAAAGCCAGCATTCACCACTCCCGGGCGCACACTCAGCTATGACGTCTCTGCCTGATCCGGAGTCGATGCAGCCGACCACCGAGCTGCAGAACATGGCTGCGAGTCGGAAATCGGGCGGTAGCGACGCACATCAGGGATCTCCGACGAAGAGTGGCGGTTCTGCTGTTTTGTCGGGTGCTGGTGCTGTTGCGGGTGATGCCGGCGCGCATCAACCGGGGGAGCCTGAAGCAGGTGAGCACAAAGACTTCCTCCGCGCAGTGCAAGATCAAGTGCTGACATTAGCGCAATTACAGACGAACACGATGAGCTCGTGAAGGCGGCACAGCGCAACGACGTCGACGAAGTAGATCGGCTCATCGAATCCGGCGAATTTTCTGCGCAAGACTGCGCCGCCGACGGCACCACCGCGCTGCACTGGGCCGCCATCAATAACGCGGCAGAAACAGTAACCTACCTGCTCGACCACGGCGCAGATGTCGACCGTAAAGGCGGAGAGTTGATGGCTACGCCACTGTTATGGGCCTGCCGAGTAGGACTCTCGAACATGGCGTACCTGCTCATCCAACAGGGCGCTGATCCGCTGCGAACCGACGCCCAAGGCTTCAACGCCCTTCATATCGCGATCCACTCTTCAAATATCATGTTGATCGTATACCTTCTACACCAGGGCATGCATGTCGACTACGCAGATCCACAACAGCGTACCCCCCTGCACTGGGCAGCTTACCAAGGTGACCCACTCAGCGTCGACGTGCTTCTTCGCTGGGGCGCCGACGTCAAGCTCAAAGACGACACAGGCTTCACACCACTTCACTGGGCCGTCGTGCGCGGCAACATGTCCTCCATGAAACGGCTAATCGAAGAAGGCTCAGACGTGAAAGAAGAAACCGCCGACGGCAAAACGCCGGCAATAATTGCAAAAGAAATGATGTGTTACCCAGTCTGGCTGCACGCTCTCAAGAAGGCCGGCCGCGACGTAGACGGAGTCGTTATCCCCAAACGGTTCTCACCATACATGATGCGCAAGATCATGTTTTTCTGGCCCTGGATGATGCTCTGGATCACTTTAGAGATTCTCTCGTACGTGAACGCGTTCGTCGCTATCGCCTTGAGTTTGGTTTGGCTATGGGGATCGCACACCACCCTCATGAAAATTATGGAATCTGCATCCGCTGGATCAGTACAATTGCACAAAACGGTATGTTATCTTCATTTTTTTTATTTCGTTTTATTCTAACTATATATCGCAGCCTTATCTCGCTGGAATCTTCTCGGGCTCGGCGTTCATAGTCGCTTTTCGCTGGATATTCTTCATCCTTCCAAACACTGCCAAAGACGAGCCATTCATGAATCTCCTCTTCTTTCTAACATTTGGAGGATCCATGTTTTTCTTTGTCAAATGCATGCTCATGGATCCCGGATTCATCCCGCGTCCAACCGGTATTTCTGAACAACGCGAAATCATTGACGAGTTACTAGCCATCGGAGAATACGACTCTAGACATTTTTGTATATATTGCTTTACACGACGACCGTTAAGAAGTAAACATTGTCGGATATGTGAACGTTGCGTTGCCCGTCTGGATCAGTATGTTGTCTTGTACTTCATAATGTGTGTCAGGAGGCGTGCTAACACTGGTACTTTTCGCAAATAGTCATTGTCCGTGGATCAGTAATTGCGTCGCGGTGCGAAATCACCGCCCATTTTTGCTATACGTTATTCTACTCGAGCTTGGAATTCCTATGTTTATGTATCTTACTTATCAATGTGCGTACTTTTTATGTTTTGAAGATTTTTGAATTTTGCTAACTTGAACTAGATATCTCGGAAGGTACAGACGACAAGGATAAATACGAATGCCTGATTGTCAAAGATGAACTATGCTCTCTTATAAGCTACGATCCATTCACTCTCTTCGTCGCAGTCTGGTCCGCCCTCCAACTCACGTGGGTATCAATCCTGACCGTGGTGCAGCTATACCAAGTAAGTCGAGCGTTAACGACAAACGAGGCGTATAACCTTCATCGATACGGATGGATGGGCGGGACAGGCGATGACGAGCCTGTTCCGTCTGGTCTTGCGGATCCGTTTGCGGCGGATAAACCTGGTGCGTTTACGCATAACCACGGACATCAACATCGAAACCCGATATCGTTCTGTTGTAAGCTTTTGGGTGTCACGCAGTTTATTTCGATCGTTGGAGATCTCGTGGCTACTTCTTCGGTTCTTAGCTTTTTCTCAGCTTCGGCAGCAGGACGACATCGTGAAAACAGACACGACAACAACAACAACAACAACAGCCGACCGCGAGCAGCAGCAGTTTCGAATCACTATAACCCGTTCAACGGTGGTATCGTAGCCAACTGCTCAGATTTCTGGAGAACTGGCGAAAGTGTGATTAGTCAAAAACCAATCGATTCAGATGGAACAGGCGGGATGGGCAGGATTCGTGGGAAAGCTGTGGATTATTACCGACTCTGGGACGTCTCGATTGGCTCTGCGCCGAGCTCTAGACGGTTGCATAACGCAGAGGAAGATTATGAGCCTTTGCCTGGTGACGAGAATCTTGTCTAGGTATTCCTAGACCTTGAGAATGAGTGATGACCATGTGTGGTGTGGTTTGGAAGCTGTAGTTTGATTTTTTTTTTCGGTATATGACGAGCGAAAGGGTAAAGAGAGTCCTTGAAGTATGTATTGAGCGAGCATCTCTGTGTTATTTATTAATGAACAAAACTCATATTAGCATTTGTAATTGAGAAAGAAGCGTGGTATGCAGTATATGAGTAAAGATAGCGAAAACACCTAGCCAATGCGAGCAGGCGTATTTAACGACTAAGGGAGAAAATTATGGACCGAGTACTCATCAGAGCATAAATAGAGAGTAGACATAGAGTATATGATTGCAAACATACCTATGTAAGTAATTCGGATTCGTAGAGCTTTGAGCTGGCTCTACAGCCTGCGCTCCAAAAAGCTATTTCAGCGATTAAATACAGCGAAATTTCATAGCTCAAGAAACTAGGAAACAAACACTAAAAGCAACATTTCATAAAGAATATAACCGATAACTCGTATGGTGAAGGATCTTGAACGGTTTGTCGAGCTAGGAGGAGCCGGTTTGTTGGTGTCTGAAGGAGGTAATGGTGATGGTCGTCTGCTGCCTTCTTGTTCCGCTATTTCTAGCACTTTGGCGTTTATGGCTATATGTAGTAGTACCCCAACTACTGCCGGAAAGAATGGAGCGAGAAAAGACGGTGGAGGAAAATGTGCGAGAGTAGTGAAGATAGCCGGGTTTTCCGGATATCTGCTGGATAAGTAAGCTTGACAGAGGGATACATACTTCCTGGAAAAAACTGCTAAAACTTTGAATAGTTTGCTTTGTTAGATTGATACTCACGTTATTCTCTCTTGGGCTGTTTGCATGTACCGTTAGGTTGTTGTTAGCGGTCAAGAGACTTGCGAAATAGTTGTGTTGGACGGACTACTGTGAGGTTGAAGGATAAAAGACATAAATAACGCGACTGGCAAACTAGGCACGGAAGAGAATACTTGATGAATATCATAAGCAACGACGAGCACAAAATAAGACAGCGCACCAGAACTCAGCGACTTCCGGGTATGACTCTCTCTTGATTTAGGGCAAGTGCCATTTCAGATCGCATCTCGTACTTTTTCAGCATGTTAGCTGATACTGAGCAAGCACAACTACACAGTACCTTGGGTACCTCGAAAACGTTGCGAAATTCAATCAACAAGCCTGCGGCTAAGTAAGCCCAAACCAAGAAGCCGCTGGCGAAACCCTGGCATTTTTGCAGAGGCTACGCCGGAGCAGGACAAGACAGCAGCTAGGAATTAAACCAAACAAGACGAAAAAGTCTGTAGCTACTATTTTGATTTTGCAGTGTTTTCTACGCAGAGCCGACCGGCGGCTGGTGCGCAAGCGCGTCGCTGAGTGCGCTAGACAGTTATGCAGGAAGGCTAATTAGCGAGCAGGAGCTGACTAAACTCTCACTAAGCGCTCGCTGAAGTCCGCTGAAGCGCACACAGCTTCAGGCTGTTGGGCGACCGACCGCCAGATGAGCTCATTACAGACAGAGCTAGCGCAGCGCAGACCGTTCCGTTCCTGACTGTGCTTCTCTCAGACCCTGTCGCTACTCAAGATCTGCTTTTTCTCACTTTGTATTACTTGTTTATCTCTCTGCTCTTTGTGTGTCATTCGAACGTGACAAATCTGTCCTTTGTTCGAATCTTCTTTATGCCGAAAGACGCGCTGGTCATGAACAGAATATTATTATAGTTGCTTGCACAGTTATGCTGTAACTAATGCTTTGTTGTGCAGTTATACATTTTGGATATGATCCCCAGTATTAAAATACACGTTTGTGTTGGCAGCGTAGCACTATCCTGGGACAAGTTGCAACGACTCATCCCACCGGATAGCTGCGCATCTGCGGACTATTACACACATTCAACCAACTCAGCAGACCTCATCGCGTCGCGCATATTGGCGGAGTAGTTCTAATTCGTTCTTAATCTTTTCTTGTTTATATTCTGCTTTTTGAATTCCCTTTCAGTGTGTGTTTGTGTGGCAGGGAAGGTGACGTGAAAAAAAAAACTATTATTCAGCAGCGGATACTTGAGCATCTCTTTCCAACAAGCATTTCACAGCAAACGCAACTGCAATATACACCTCCAGCGTCTTTCATTCCTATATCTTACGTCAAAAGTACGTACACATATATTCTATCATGTCTTCAAGATTGAGCAGAACAGCGTGCGCGCTCGCGCGTACCTCGAAACTGCACAATAGCACTTACTCTCAACGACGAATTGCAATCGCAAAACTACCTTCTTCAATCTCTCATTCTCGTGAGTTTTCTGCAATTGCGACTGATACTCCGGTATCTACCAACTTCGACGCTGAGAACAGCGCGAACGCGACAGCCATAGCAGGCTCATCAGCGCTGTCAGGTTCAGGCGCGGTTGCCGAACCAATGCCAACCCGTCGTCGACGACCTACGCGTTTCGCAGACGTTCTAAACGCAGGCCCGTCTTTTGATGATTTTTTGCGACAGGGTGCGTCGCGAGATGATGTGATTACGCCAGATCAGATGCAGAAGAAAGAGATTGTGCGGTTGCCGACGTGGTTGAAGACGGAGATTCCAAAGGGAACCAATTTTACGAAGATTAAAGAGGATTTGCGGGGTTTGAATTTGCATACTGGTATGCTTCCATTCTGTTTTTCTATTCACCTTGAGCGTCATTACACAAAGTGAATCGAGTGCTAACGATGACGACAGTGTGCGAGGAAGCCCGATGCCCTAATATCGGCGAATGCTGGGGCGGCAGCGACAAGTCCAAGGCAACAGCGACCGTGATGTTGATGGGCGACACCTGCACTCGTGGATGTCGTTTCTGTAGTGTCAAGACTAACCGCGCGCCTCCGCCGCTTGATCCTCACGAGCCGGAGAACACGGCCGCGGCGATTGCGCAGTGGGGACTTGGATACGTCGTGCTCACGACCGTCGACCGAGACGATCTCGTAGATGGAGGCGCTCATCATTTCGCTGAGACTGTAATCAAGATTAAGCAGAAGGCGCCTCATATTCTTGTTGAGTGTCTTACAGGTGATTTCCAAGGAGACATGGAGATGGTTGAGTTGATGGCGAAGTCCGGGATGGATGTGTTTGCGCACAACGTTGAGACCGTCGAGGAGCTGACACCGTATGTGCGTGACCGTCGCGCGACGTTCAGACAGAGCTTGAAGGTTCTTGAGAAGGCGAAGAAGTCGAAGGAAGGTTTGATTACCAAGTCGAGTATCATGCTTGGACTTGGAGAGACCGAGGAGCAGCTTGAGGCCACACTGGTCGAGCTGCGAAAGGTTGGTGTCGATGTTGTCACATTTGGACAGTACATGAGAGTAAGTTTCTTATCTTTTTTATTGCCTGTTGCTGTAGCTATTGCAGTCGGTCACAGGCTGGCTGGAATTGGCCATAGCTGAGAGTATGTAACTAATCACGACTTGATAGCCAACGAAGCGGCACATGAAGGTGACCGACTATATTACTCCGGAAGCTTTTGAGAAGTGGCGTCTACGCGCGCTCGAGCTCGGATTCCTGTACTGCGCGAGTGGACCACTTGTCCGGTCGTCTTACAAAGCCGGCGAAGCCTTCATTGAAAATGTTCTTCGCAAACGACAGACACAGCAGCAGGGTACGACGAATGCGGCGATATTTGAAGCCGCTTCGAACAGTATCGAGTCCACTCATGTTTGAGATTCTAATACGTCTTTAAATTGGCTGGATCGCTGTGTCTGTGTTTGACGGGAGATTTGGTGGCTTTTGATGGCGTGCAGGCTCCTGAAGGATCCCTACATGGTATGTTTGGCAACTCGATACAGATATGGTTTGAACATGCTTGGGAATGGATTGTGCAATGGATTAAAGAGTGAACGATTTGAGGTTGTTTATGTCTTTGAAACGGACTATCTGGATTTGGAAGAGATGTGGTGATTATGAAGACATATAACCAGGAAAATAGTTCATGTTGACGGGTTAAGCGATATAAATAGACTAAGATAGACTCTTCCTCAATAAAAATATACTACCAGATTAATAGTCATGTTTGATTACTGTGCGTTAAATTATTTGAGCGATTCTGTTTCGCGATAATCCTGGCGGTGCAACCAGGCAGCAAGCGGGCGTCCCTGTGCCATCGCAGCGCATCCGAGACCAGTTACAGCCGCTTCAACGAAGACATTGTGAGTAGTCTATGTAAAAATAGCGTACAGTATTCAAAAAAATAGATGTACAAAGAAGAAGGTATTAGCGTAGAAGAAGGCTATGTGCGGAGAATATACGAAGTAAGGCGGTGGTAATTGGAGGGAGACAGAGAGGCGTTATTACGAACACGGGCGCAGTTTTGTGAGCGAAAAATGTGGTGCCTAATAGCTCAGGCGAGTTTGGTTGTTTACGAATTAGACTGGATGAACTGAAAGCGAATGTATTGACGGTATTGACTGAATCGACTGACGTGACTGTCTGCGAATAAGACTGAAGCAGTTTGACGATCTGATGCAGGCGGAGACAGAACAGCAACCTCTCCAACACAACCAACAACATCAAAGATAGCGAGCTACAATGGCAGATTCACCGGACCAAGGAGTTAAGAGAGCAGATGCAGAAGGCAGTGAAGGCAGTCGTGTACAGATCAAGGATGAGGAAGAGACACGGTCTGAGTCGCCCTCGGGTCTTCTGTCTCAGGTCGATAGCGCCATGAATGGTGGTGTACACTGTACAGAGTGTGAGTATGTCGTGAGTATGTCATGGCAGACAGATATTACGGGATATGCCGAAGGGATGCTCGGTTTAGTATTCTTGAATGGATGTAAATGCAGTTATTTGTTTTAATTAGCAGGCAATTGCTTTGCCTGCATTGCATTGTTATTCTTATTGTGCTTTTGTTAGTTATTTCTACTTCTATCTTTATTCTATCTCTATCTTATCCAGTCAATAGACCTGCTGCTGCTGCTCATCCTGAACTCGAATACAACCTTGACTGTAGACTATCTGCATCCAACCACAAGCTCGCAGCGGATTTAGCATGTCTCGCCACCACCGCTAAAATGAAAAAGAGCACGCAAGATACGCAAAAACAAAGTGCGCTGTTTGTGTTTCTGAGCAGCAGTTTTTCCGATATTTGACAAGACCATGTGCACCTGCTTCTTGTTTGATGTTCACGTCAAAATACTGCTTTCTGTGGAGGTGACAGGCACAGTAGACACATATGCACCGGTTTTTCTCGTTGCATTGAGAGCAGAGGCACGAGATCGCCAACGGGGATCTACAGCAGCCAGTCTCATGTTTAATTTTGGCTTCGATGGGGAGTTAAAGCTCCTGGATGAGTCTGTCGCCTAAGTGGAGATGGCGGTCCCGACTGGAACAAGTTATTAGAGTACTATGGCTTGTTTGGACAATGTTTTGCAGAGTATAGATTCTTTTCTGTTTTGATTTGTTTATAGACAATGTTATAGGCATGTTGTAGGCAGAAAGTAGTTTAGAATACAGCATTAGGTGCATAATCTTGGACTTATCGGTAGCAAATATTAACGAGCAGATCAGATCAGAGCGGAGCGAGCAGACGAGAAGAGAGCCAGCTTTGCAGAGAATAAGACATGGAATAAGAAATGAGCTTTTAATTCCTTATTTACTCACTGATTGCTCTACAATCCACGATTTACTGCAGAACGGTCTGCATATGAGCCAGGAAGGGATAAGTTCGTTTCGCTGTTGTGGTGTGAGCGCGAGTGAGTCGTTGTGAGCCTGGCTTACCTTGTTCAGGCTTAGCTGAAAAACACAGTCTCGTCTTCCCACCATTGTGTCTTCGGCAGACTAGTCGCGGACAGTGTCGAACTCAGGTCAAGCTCGCCACAGGAAGCAAAAAAAACAAAATACTATATCATTTTGCGCTGCAGTAGCCGTGATCTGGCTGCTGGTGCGCAGACTACGAATGGAGTTGGCTGTTCAGCAAGCAGCTGAGGTCGCAGTGCTGCTCAGTGGAATCCGAGAACCTGAGCTGTCTGCCGAAGTTACTCATGCAAGACTGTCTTCTATTGACTTTTTCTCCTTCGCAAGGCATGTTTAGACTTCAGAAGCTTATCGCGGAAGGGGGGAAGGAGCGCAGCCAGTTCTAAGCACAATGCTGCCCTGGACCAAAAAGACTTTGCGGGGCGCACTGACTAATGGCACGTTGCCTGCTCTCTTTTTGAACTTTGTAGTGTAGAATTTAACGATTGATCCAGAGATTATCCGGTGAAGCTGTCTATCTGGCTCTGCCTGTTCTGCCTGATCCCTGCCTCGCGATAGTTACCTGCTTCCTGCAACAAAGAAGAGCGACCAACTAACCAGCCTAGCCGCCAGATACTCAGCGCTGTCTTTCTACTGCGCTCAGGCGGTACTGCCGATGGAACCCTCGCTAGCCCTTCAGCGACGGCCAAGCTGCGCGGGGCTACCTGGGTCACTAAACTCCTAGCGATCAATAGTCACTCTCAGTTAAGGTCAGAGTTCACTCGACACAAGCCATTTGGACAGATGAAAACTCAATTGCTGCTTTTGTAGCTTTTATTGAAGCTAAGTAATCTAAGTATTATAAGATACATCAAAATTACATACATAATAACTCATCATATATTATTAATTACTGGATTCCTTTAAGACCAGCCGTCATTCTTCGAGGTAAAACATAAATTTATATAACCCGTATTTCAAACTTCTTATGAAAACATTAAATTCTATATTACCGAGAGATCCTTTCGCTTCACAGACACTTTAGCCATCGCAGCCTGTTTTGCGAGTGCTGGTGCGCGATGTCATGTCTACTACATCTTGTCTCAGCAGGCGCGCATCTCTGAAGCAATCACCGCTCACTTATCTTCTTCACCAGTCGCTGGGCGCCCGCTGCAGGCCAAACGACTGGCGAGCACCGGCCATCTCCGCTTAATGATCATAGACAAATTCACCGGCTAAATTAAATCGAATCGGTATAACTTATCTGCATATCCAGCAAAGAAGACAACTCAAGATTCACGTTCTTCTCGCTGCGCGTATGCTCTCCCAAAAGCAACTCTCTGGCGTTTTTCTTGGATCCTCCCTCGCCAAACTGTGCGCGGTTCAGCTACTTCTAGACAAGCGCCTTGTCTCTACGAATCCGCAAAAAATACTATGTTTTATTTTTCACACACTAAACAATCAATTACAGAATGATTACGATCTCGAATCGAACAGAGTGAAATGTGAACGAGAGCGCGCGGCAGGCGAGTGATGCAATGTCATCTCGAGACATCTCCTAACCTATCTCCAGACCTATACTTTTTGTGAATTTGACTGTCACAGTCTGCGAGATTCTATATTGCATAGTAGATTCAAGCGTACAAGCTATCGATACATTCCGTCGTGATTCGGACAACGATCATATCCCGAGAACCCATGAAGGAGACAGCAAATACAAGCAAACGCACGCGACAGGGATGCCATCACAGGAGTAAGGACAATTGTCAAACACAAGCGAGCACAAGCGGACGCAAGCGAACACAAGCGGCAGGTCATCACAGGAGTGCAGACAGATTTCTTTATTGTCTTAAATACCGACAGCGACTGCTACATAAATTGACATGAGCGTTATCTCCAAAACATCTATATAGATACCAGTAATATAATAAATATATAAAATGTGAAACAAACGAAATCAAACAAAATATACCCACCCTAATAATGATTATCACCGCAAATCACTGGCTCACCTGCTCCTTACATCCTTGTTTCTCATCTCACACATGCTCATAAGTCATGGCACTATTTGAAGTCGCATATTTTGAAGAAGAACCAACCCCCAAAGATATATCCTGACCCATGTACGCCTTTGTAGTTTCTGCAATCGACCACTTAAACTGTGCAATCATGTCTCGACATATATTTGAAACTGTGCCCATCTGCTGCTCATTCGAATGATCTCTATTCGAAATATGGTGATACCGCGATAGATGTGACTTTACAAATCGCTGAAGCTCTAAATAGTCATCCTGATCCGAATACTTGCTTTGGCCCTCGTCGTTGTCGTTGGTACTGCTCTCGCAGCTGTTGCATTCCTCGTCTGAATCAACCGTAGAAGGGAACTCAGTAATAAATGAGGAAGAAGGGCTTGGCTGCTTAATCTCAAAAAAAGAATTATTAGCAGACTCTGAAGTCAAGCTGGATGCCGTCAGATAGTCGTACAGCGGCGTCGTCGCACTGCTGCTGCTGCTGCTGCTACTACTACTACTGCTGCTGCTGCTGCTGCTGCCGCCAGCTTGTAAATAATACAGCTGCTGGTTCTGTTGATATTGCTGGCTTTGCTGCTGGCTTAGGAAGAAATTTGCGTTGTAGAGAGCGAGAGGCTCTGGGGGAATCCTGGCGCTGTGGCTCATATTTATTAAATGCTGGTCGTAGTCTGTAGGTGAGGCGACATGCTGTGTGTTTGTCAAGACCGGCTTGGCGGAGATAATAGAAGCGGACGAGGACGATGCAGAGTCATAAGGTCCGATGAGGTTTTGGAAGTTATTCATGTATGACATTTCGCTGACGAGTGCTGGGGGCGAAGACGAGGAGCTGGACGACTCCGGGGAAGATAGAGAGAGCAACTCATGGCCAGAGGTAGGCGAGGGCGAGGACGACGAGTGATTCTGCCTCCGTCGACTCGCTCTGTCGCCCGCAGCAGCAGAGTTAGCAGCAGCATTAGAAGCATTGCCAGTCCTGCTGCTCTTTATTTTGCGCTTGCGATCTTCGCGGATTTTCTTTTGGCGCAAACGCTCGCGCTTGCGGTAGTCGTCAATTTTGTGGAGCTCATCTGAAGTCAGGATCTCGCCTTTGCGGGCACGGGCAATTAGTTTCCTTGCGTCCATGGGGTATGAGTGTGTGTGTGTTGAAGAGGAGAAGGAATTGAGAGAGAGTTGAGAGAAATGAGAGGAATCAGAGGAATCAGAGAGATCAGAGGAATGAGAGAGCAGGCTGTAGATATAGGGAGGTGCGGGACGCTGCAGAGAAGGGAGGCTTGAAGATAATATAGCCCAAGCCAGAGCGAGGGAGACAGAGATACAAGTCCGCAGCCTGGGATTAGAGAAGGATAATCAACAGAAGTAGCCGAGTTTGCGCTGCTAGTGCAGAGCAGTACAGACGTTGCGACTGAGTCGAGGGCTAGGTAGCGATGGTGGGGCGGGAATCGCATACCGAGGGCAGGGTAGCGTGGATATTGAAGAAGGGAGTGTCTCGGATCGAGCGGGGCTGTGAAGGGTCGCGGGCGGATTAGCAGAAGGAGTGGCGGACGCAGATGAAAGTGGTGATGTGTGTCGAACGGGGCGGACCCGGGGCTAGTGAGGCAAGCGAGTCACGCGTGTATCGTCTACGAGCGGTAGATGATGTGCTGCTGGAGCAGTGTTGATATTACTGAGCAGTGTGTTTGAGCTGCTCTCTACTGTTCACTGCTGTGCACTGATAAACAGTGTATCGTCACTGAAGATCACTGAGTCGTTTGAGCGGGTTCGCAGCCGTCGACAGTGTACACAATACCTGATCCAGCACACTCACACCGCTGTCACCGCAAAAGCAACTGCGATCTCTGCACTGTCCGCTGTCCCAGGCTAGCCTACACGACCCATTGTTCTGTCCTCTCAGCTCAGTGCTGGTGCGCAGTGGTGAGCAGAGCAAGCGCGGCAGCCGAGAGACCAATCAGCCGCAGTCTGATTGACGTTGGCGCACAGGCCTTGTAAGCCAATCTTCATCGCATAGCAGTTGATGAAGGGAGTAGGGAGAATGAGTGCATTATTGTATATTGTATATTATGAATTGTATTGTATCATTATCAGCACTAAATGAGCGTAATAACACTGATTGTGTCTAATCACGAGAATGCGCCATCGCACCATCGAGCACGCCAACTCATGCCTCCTCGCGTCCACTCGGCCATCATCACTTCCAAGCATGTGATATTCCCTTGATAACGGTCTCCCTCTTAATTAAATCTAAGCACTTTATATTCTCGGTTAATACTGTCCGGAAACCGCTGCATTAACGAGCGCCTTCTCTCTTCACGCCTGATGTACCGTGCTGTGCCCTTCTGCACGTCTACGACACAAATGGCTTGCGCGTCCAACAAAAGCAACTCCCCGAACTATTCGAGACATCCTCTTGTCCCTTCCCCCTCCCCCTCCCACCAAAACCGACGACAACTTCCACCGTCCTCTATGAGCCCTTGACTACTATCCTTGTACTAGCCGCCGTACCCTCGTACTCCTCGTCGTTTCCACATCAAGGATCCTTTATTTCCGAGCCTGATCTTTTACGTCTCTCTATCGCGCGCGTCAAGATTCCGGTTTCGCTCTTTTCTGTCGGCGATGCTTCACGCGCCACTCCTCTGTCATTATCATCTCTAAGCATTGGTAATACCAGGCAGGCTCAAATAATACGCTAAAAGACATATTTCCAGGTGTAGACCTGCAGACATTGCCCCATGCCGCTGAGCTGCCCCTCCGTATCTATGTGCAATACAAAGTCTGCTTGAGTAATTAAACTCAGCACTACGCTCTATTTCTTCCCCTACAATCCTATTCAAGAGCGGTAAAGGGAAAATAAAATTTGATTTGTTTCATACTTACTGATAGTTCCAGCTCTATATAAACCTTCTTTGAATGCCTATCTACCCCGGTTTTTCGCTCAAGACTCATCCAGAAATCCAGCAGAGTGCAAGCTCAATTGAGTTATTCGGTTAATCTAGGTTGACAGACAGCCTTGGGATTTTCTATAACAAACTGGTTGGCGAATTGCGATTGTTTATTGCATCGGATCAAGCTGTAATGCTAACTTGTGCTTAATAGTACTTGTTAGGAGTTGATCGCCGAGCACATTCTTTTCTTTTTCTACAGAGACATTTCCATTTAGCGGTTACTTCTTCAGTATGATCAGCGATCGAACCACACTTGGAGAGACATTGATAGTTGATCAAAAAAGAATGAGACGAAGACTGATACGAGACTGCCAAGTGAATACCCCATCAGATCATGACTGCGTGTTATGAATGCACATTTACAAATACTTAGGCTCTTTGATTGCAAGCAGGAGATGCAGCGATTTTGATGTACAGCATATATGGTGAAATTACTGCAAGACAATGCAAGATATATAAAAGAGACAACTCGAAAAAGGTATACTTAATTCACTTCAAGGTTTGAAGATTGATCCTGCTATAATAATGCTGCGATATTACTGTAATATAGTAAGCAATGTCTTAATACAAGCATAATATAACCAAGGGTTATATAATATTCCTGCGATGACAGGACGAACCCCTTAATATCCACAACGTATAATACCCAGATTGGAAACACTGTCAACCATACGCGAGATTCTACTAATTACAAAGATCGCTCTAATCTTAAACGCCTGATTAGGACGATATTCGAATTACAAAGAGATCTTTTTTTAAAGAGTAAGAAACAGTGGCGAGAAGCTAGGGCCAGTGAATGCTCTCATGTGTGTATAAGGAGAACAGAGCCGGATAGGAAAAATAGATCCGGATGATGGGATTTGTGGATGTGACAACTAAGCTTTTTTCTGAGCATTAGATGATGAAGTATTGCTAGGATTAAGAAGTATTCTGGTGAATAGCAGATAATGGGTGAATGACAAGATGAACGGAGATCCGAGGTGGCGATAATACATACGTGGCGTACAATGACGTGGTCTTGACCGAGGAAGAAATGGCTCAGAGTTTAACAAAGATCACTTACAATTAACAAAGAAATGAGTATGTAATCAGCCGAATTTTGAGAAGTGCACAATACCGGCTCCGGGTCTTTTTCGGTGGAGTGTGGGGAAAGTCGGGGAAGCGCGGGTTTACATAACAGAAGCGGATTAGAGACGATAAGAGATAGATCAGCATAATTAAGTGCGGAAAGCGAGGATTGTTATCGGTGCAGGACCGGGATCGGACAGCCGGACGACGGGGGTGAGTTTGGAGAAGCAGGGAAGCGCACACTGGCAGCCGATAGAAGGTGATGTACTGTGACGGGATATCAGATGATGCTACGAGAACACACTGGACTAAATACCAGCATGCAAAAAAATCCACAATGCAGTTTGTGTACACTGGAATACAGCAGAAGATGTGGTTACACGTGACGATTTTCCGAGCAGCTCATCACGAGATTCACCTCGGTGCTTGCGCAAAAAGGACAGCCCGAGAGTTTTAAGTGTATTGTAGTGTGGTTCCGTGACAATTAAATAGGAAGGACGAGGTTTGTGTGTAGAGCTTCAGTGAGAGAGCAGCAGCAACAACAAGAAGTAAGCACAGTGTAGATCCCCCACCACTAAATAACTAACTGATAACTAATTGTCGGCAGTGCTTGAGTGAGGGAGGAGATGTCTGAATGTTTTATCCGTCTCTCCAGCGGCGGGCCCAACTCTCTATACTCTCCTCTTTCTCTGTTTCTGATTCGAATTGCGGGTAACTGACACAATCCAGTGTTCAAATCCAGATAGCCTTCGTCACTATCGCTCAGTTGCCCGGCCAAGTTTCCAAACCAAAAAGCTCGCCCAACTCAACTCAGCGCCTCCCAAACCCACCGGCGGCCGACACTAAAATAAGCATTCAGCGGCGCCCGGTCCGACTCTTTTCTCTTCGTCGCTGCTGCTTCTGCTCTTTCTTCGCTCTACTATTCTTACTCTCTCTGTCCTTCCTCCGCATCATCTTAGTCCTCCTGCTCGGGTGAGTAGCTTTCTCGGGTACCTGCTTGGTTCACTGAACAAAGGAGTTCATGTGGCGGTGCTTATCAGCCCTATCGCCCGCTGTCCCGCTAACTCTCTTTTTTTTCCAGATACCTCTCCACGTCGACGCGTGCTCTTCACGTTCGCTCTTCACTACCCTCGTCAGTGCAATAAAGCACTTTAAGCAGCTTCACGGACCGACCTCCATCCTCTATCCAACACCCTCGATAATGGCAGAGAAGAAAGAACGCCCCGCGTGGCTACGCCGCACCCTCTTCCTCATCGACTACGCCATCAGTCAGTGGTTTATCATCGGCATGGGTGTCTTCGTTGCCCTCGCATACAAGTTTCCCAATGTGGCAAAGAACCACGGACACATTCGTGCCGATATCACGATTGAGTACATCGCCGTCGCTATTATCTTCGTCATCTCCGGAATGAATATCCCCAGAGCCAAACTCATCCAGGAGGCCGGTCATTGGCAAGCCCATCTCGTTACCCAGAGTATGTCTACTCTACTTTTTCATCCTTCTAATCATTGTGCTAACTGAACCAGTCACCTCATTTCTAATCACCCCCTCCATCGCCTTCGGCTTCGCTTCTGCCATCCGCGTGGCAAACAACCCAAACATCAATGAATGGATCCTCATCGGCATGATCATCACTGGAGTAACCCCCACCACCGTCTCCTCCAACGTCGTCATGACCCGCTCTGCAAAGGGAAACGAGTCTCTCGCGCTTGTCGAGGTCTCGGTTGGTAACGTGCTTGGTGCGTTCATTAGCCCTGCCCTTGCGCAAATGTACATGTCCAAGAACTCCGGTTTCTACTTTGGCAACCCAACCGCCGACATGAGCTTGACTTCTCTATACGGTAATGTCATGAAACAGCTTGGTCTCTCGCTTTTCGTGCCTCTCTTTGTCGGTCAGGTTATTCAGTACATTTTCCCGGCCAGAACAAAATGGGCCCTTGCCACCTTCAAGCTCGCTAAAGTCGGTTCCTTCTGTTTGCTCTTGCTCATCTGGTCTTCCTTCTCCAACTCATTCGCCTCCGGCGCTTTCGAAACCGTCTCGCACGCCTCAATCATCATGATCTGCTTCCTCAACGTCGGTCTCTACATTCTCTACACAGGCATCTGCCTCTTACTGGCCCGCAACCCGTTCCTGTCCAAGAAATACCACTTCTCGCGTCCAGACACCGTCGCCATCTGCCTCTGCGGTGCCGCAAAGACCGTCGCTTTGGGTGTCCCGCTTATTAACGCGCAGTACTACGGCAACGCAGAGAAAATCGGATTAGTCTCAATCGCTTTGGTCTTATACCAGGGCGAGCAGATTCTCGTTGCGCAGTTGCTCGTACCGATGTTGAAGAAATGGGTCGAAAACGAACCTAAGAAAGAAGACCTCGAGTCCGCACCTACTGCTGCCGCTATCGAAGACGCCCCTTCCGACTCTAAGAATGCCGAAGAGATCGCGGCACCGGATTCAGACGAGTCCAAGAATGCTAGCACTGGCGGTTCCAGCAGCGGGAGTAGATATAGTTCAGAGATAGAATCAGGTCTTGTTGCGAACAGCACCGTATTCGAAGAGAAGAAGGAGTCATAATCTTCATTCATTCTCTTTATTTTTTTTTTTTTGGACATTTTGCGCGTTTTTGCACTTTCCTGCATTTTTTTTTCATCAAGAAGTCATTTTGATACAGCTCATATATACAGATATCGAAGAGATCGTCTCCGCGCCGCATTTTCATAGAATGCATTTCTTTGGATAGAAATTGGGATACACTAGACTTTTTCACTTCGATTCTAATTGCTTTTCTTTTTTTTTTTGTATAATTGTAGATAATCTCTTTTTTTCAGTTTCATGGTTTTCCTTCGCTTCTATATTCATGGTTTGCATGAACTACTTTCTTTTGCGTGTGTGCGTGCGTATGTACGCTTTAATTAGACCGGGTGGTTATGTTTGAGTTACTGGTTAACTCTTGACGGAGAGGATGACCCCAGATTCTTTTTTGTTTATGTTAGTGGGTTTTATATGATATAATTAAAGAATGATGTTTCTACGTCAAATCTAAACAATCCCATATCTTAAAATGAAATCTACAAAAGACTTGTTATTTTTATGTATTAATGGTATTATAGATTATATACTAATTAAGCCAACAAAAAAAC
>JAJMBS010000072.1:0-16985 GCA_030572775.1 [Lipomyces] yamanashiensis
GGCGAGGTCGAACCGCGGCATGATGATCAGACGTGCACCAAGATACGGCGTGATGTAGATGTGTGTTTGCAACCCGTAGATGTGTGTTTGTGGCAGAAAGCCGGCGTAAATGCCAAACTGCGTAAACGAGTCGACGTGCGCGATGGACTGCAGAACGTTGTTGGCGAGGTTAAAATGCGATGTCATGACTCCCTTGAACTTGCCCGTGGTGCCGGACGAGAAACACAAATACGCCAGTGTTTCTTGTGCAGGTTTGTCGAGTGGCAGCGGTTCACCAGACGGGCCTTCGCCAACCGCAAGATCAGATACTGCTTGCTGGATGAGATCGCGATATGATGCCACAGCACAACTTTTTCCAAGTTCAGGCTGGCACTCGTTCGCCAACGTAAGCCAGTGTCCATCCATCGCAACCACAAGCTGCGCCTTCGCGGTCTGCATCTGCTCGACAAAATCATGATGCATATACGCCGAGTTCACGGGACTGATAACAACCAGCCCACAGGATCGCATGGTGCAGCGCACCCAAGTACAGATCATTCGGACATAGTAAACCGACAACAGTACCCCGTTTCACGCCATATATCTGCTTCAACAACACACACAGCGCACGAACTACCTGCAAATGCTCGTCTATCGTGAGGGTTTTGCCAGTAGCTGCGTCGGTCATGAGTGGATAATGACCGCGTCCGGCGTGGTAGGGCGACGAGAGCAGCAGCTCAGGCAGCGAGCCGTAAAAGAGCGGGATGCCGCGTGTGTTTGAGTGGTAGATGATTTGTTTGTTCTTATTCATTTGTATCTAATAACAATATCTTGTATATCAAACTGGGTATATAAAAAGAAGGTATAAAGAGAACAAGAGCGCTATGAGTTGAGTTATATAGTAATGGCTCGGCAAATCGGCTAGACCCCGCAGTTCGATCCCCCCTCTACTTTTTATTAGAGTCAGCTCTTTCTTTCTAGTATTCACTATTCAATTTATTAATATATATATATATAAAAGAAAGAGTGAAAAGAAACTAGTAAATAAACGAATACCAACAAATAAGAATACACAACGGCGGAGTGTCTGAGCACTCCATCTTATAAATGCTGCTCCAATGATTATGTAAATGATTAGTAATATTACCTCGGCATAAGTACAATTGATCAGTTTATGTGGATAGTTGAAGTTTGGAGATTGTTGATTGGAAATAGATAATTGAGTACAGAGTAGTTGAGGATGTGTTGTGTTGATGAGAGTGTGTAGGGGGAAAAAGAGTGGAATTGTTTACTCGGATTCAGGAGTTTTGAGGACTACAGTAATATCAAAAATATCAGAATAATATTAGAAAAACACCATTATATTTTACAATACTATTATATTCTTTATATTATAATACAACAAAAGTCTTTTTATTGATGAATTGCTAAATAAACCGAGTATTGAGTAAAATGAGTAATGAGTAAACAACTCCCACCTTCAACTTTTCCATATCAGGATCCTTCATATCAGACTTCAACAACACCCAACAACATCCTCATTGCTGTATTAACTGCAAAATGCGATAACTCTCTTTTTCTCTATCATATTCTCGTTTGTAGATGGAAGAAGTCTCGGGTTCGCTCGAATCCATTAAAGAGATCTCTTTTGGCTCTGTATGTCTTCTTCTTTGCTACACTGACTACAATTCTAACGAGTACAGGCGGCCGGTGTAGCAGGAAAAATATTTGAATATCCGTTTGACACTGTTAAAGTACGACTGCAATCGCAGCCTGATGGTGAACCGCTGAAATTTCGGGGACCGCTGGATTGTTTTAAGCAAACCTGGAGAAAGGAAGGTGTTTATGGTTTCTTCAGAGTACGCATCTTTATTCTATTGTGTGTAAATAGGAGACTAATCAGACAGGGCATTTCGTCGCCGTTGGTAGGTGCGGCAGCAGAGAACTCGTCTCTTTTCTTCAGCGTACGTCTTCACTACATCTACATCTACACCACTAACGTCATCGCAGTATCGTCTAGCCCAGAAAACAGCCCGGTCATTATTCTACCCATCCCTCAAGCCATCGACAGATCTACCTATGCAGGCGTTATTGGTCTGTGGAGCTATTAGTGGCTCGTTCACGTCTTTTATCTTGACTCCGATCGAACTTATAAAATGCCAAATGCAAGTCCAAAATTTGGGCCTATACGAGTCAACTCAGATCCTCGCTGTCCCTTCTCCAATACGCGTGACTGCACCATCCGGCGCACTCACGCTCATTTCGCAAGTCTACCGCGACCACGGGATTGCTGGATTCTGGCGCGGTCAATTCGGCACCTTCCTGCGTGAAACAGGCGGTGGAGCTGCATGGTTCGGCGCGTACGAATATATCGGCACACTTCTTCGGCGACGACGAGCCCCAGCAGGAACTTCCAAGGCAGGGAATAATGGGATTGGAGATGCAGGGAATACGATGACGGAGTCGATGCTCGCAGGTGCGGTCGCGGGTATTTCATACAATCTCTCGCTCTTCCCCGCCGACAGTGTAAAATCACGGATGCAAACCGACGCCGTTCTTTCGCATACAGTACAGAAAGGATTTTGGGCGGTCGCGACGGATATGTATAGAGGTGGAGGAGTGGCGATGTTTTATCGCGGATGCGGAATGACGGTCATGCGTAGTGCGCCTAGCAGTGCGATTATCTTTCTGACTTATGAGTATCTCAAGCAGACGTGGGGATGATAGACTCATTGGTTGTTTAAAGATCAGCTCGTATCTGAGATACCCAGCTGACAAAAACCTAGCCTTGAGGGAGACGAAAAGTCCAGCCACGAGGGGTTGTCCGGTGTCTACGCTAAACTATTAGCGCTCTGACGAGGTGTGGAGTCGTGCCCAGACCAGTTTCAGTCTTGGTCCATGCTTCCCTCGGACCCCATTGTCTGAGATATATTCATTCATTCATTCAATTCGATTCAATTCTTGTATAATATTATATATAAATATACTGTAGATACAGAAATATAATAATTATGTCAGAGACTGATATCCACTCTGCCAAGTAAATTTCAAGTAGGAATCAAGGTGCATGGCTGGTAGGTACGAGATCGCTTATCGATAACGAGAACTGCTTATCGCTGGATAAGACTTGATATCAGGAACACCTTCACACCAGTCCGTTGGTATTGTAAAGATTATGCTGGAATATGCTTTGTTACTACAATATTTTTTAAAATTTTCATATTTATTTCCTCTGAAGTTATTGTCTTGTCTGCTGGGGTATTCTCGCAGTGAAGATAGTTAACTACGTTTGCACCGCACTACCTCCCCTGAAACAGGTACCTTTCTCCCCTCTCGCCATTGTACATCTACTCCCTATACTGAGAATATAACTAGAGATATAGCTGAAGAGTACGACGCAAGATATCGATATCGTCAGAATGGTACGGCTATCCACCCTTTGCCTGATATCCGCTTCGATATTCCTAGTCAGGTAGTCCCTGCCAATCTCTTACGAGACATCTTCACCACCACCCTGATATTATGGCCAACTGTCATGCTGCGCTACTTTAGTGTACCAATGAATTGTCTGCCAACCCTCGTTCGCTCGCTATCAGCTACCCGCATCTAAGCACGAGTCATAATGCAATTCTATTATGAGTACTAGATATCAGAAAACTCCGGGTCGCGATATCCGGCGTCTGATAAATAAGGTACCGTGGAGTTCTATATAACCAGCCAAGTCTTTGCCTATTCCAAGACTCTCTGTCGCATACAAGATATCTCAGCCAAGCACACTTCGACACTCGACATCCACCTGCTTGAAATCTACCTGAAATCTTGCAATGGCCTTTGGAATCTTCCGTTCAAAGCCAATTGTGCCCGGCAACGGCGACGACGGCCGTCCACCTCCTGTTCTCGAGTTACCTGAGGACGCTCAAAAACGCGTGAGATCGGTTTCGGAGCGCGTGTTGATGCGGATCTGGGATTCGTTTGGAAAACATGGAGAAGAGCGGAGTTTTTTGCTCAAGATTGATGCGTTTTTGTTGTATGTATAATCTTCTAAGAAGAGAAAAGCGCTAATGGTGTAGGTTGTACATTGTGCTGTCGTATTTGATCAAGACTCTTGATTCAACTAATATTAGTATGTCCTCTTCTTTTTTCTTTTTTTTTTTTTGCAGTATCAATATTGACAAACAGGCAACGCCTACGTTTCCGGCATGCAAACCGACCTCGCGCTCTACGGAAACCAATTGAACTTATTCACCACTTTCTACTCTGTAGGATACTTCCTGGGCTCGGTACCCTCCCAGTTTTTGATTAACCGGGTCAGACCGTCGCTTGTGATCCCGACTATTGAGATCGTATGGAGCGCGGTTACCATGACGACGGCGGCGTGCCAGTCTGCAAAGACGGTCTATGTTGTCAGATTGTTAATGGGTTTACTCGAGGCTGTATGTTTTCTGCTCTTCAGTATAGTTGAAGTGTACTAACTGTTATAGTCTATCTTTCCTAGCTTCAGTCATATCATCGGAAGTTGGTATACCCCTGAAGAGCTCGGAAAACGATACTCGTTGTTTTACATGGCGCAGCCGTTAGCAAACATGTTTTCTGGTTACATCCAAGCTGGTGTCTACACTTCCATGAACGGTCTCGGTGGTCTTCAAGGATGGCGGTATGTATCTCTGTGCGGTGCGTGAGAATATGCTAATGTTTGTAGATGGCTTTTCATTATTGATGGAATCGTGTCTATTCCGATTGCATGCTACGGATATGTGGCATTACCAGATTACCCCAACAAATGCTACGCAATCTACCTCAACTCTCGTGAACTTCAAGTCGCAAATATCAGAATGCTTCGAACTGGACGGAAATCCCCGGAAAAGATCACGAGAAGAAAATTCTTTGCAATGTTCAAGACATGGCGTCCATACGTCTTCTTGCCAATGTACAATTTCGCATTACTAGCATACTATTTCAGTTACTTTAACCTCTGGTTGGAGGACTTAGGAACCTACTCTGTGCAGCAAATCAACGTTATTCCCACCGGCGGATACGCGCTTGCTTTAGTCTCTGGATATGTCTTTGGCTCGTTATCTGATTTCGCGGGCAAACGCTGGCCATTCTGGGCATTCGTGATCTTGATGCAATTTATCGGCTGTCTTATCCTTGCTGTATGGCCACCTTCGTTCGGTGCAAAGATGTTTGCTTTCATAATCGGATTCATAGGATACGCCGGTTTCCCGCTCATGCTAACCTGGTCCTCTGAAGCCTTCCAAGACGATCCAATGTCCCGCGGTGTCCTTGTCGGCCTTGGAAACTCCGTCAACATGATCATCGGATTTTGGTGGTCATTGGTCGTATATCCTGCCGTACAAGCTCCCACGTACAAAGGCGGATATAAAGTCATCTCGGGTGTTATCGGACTACTCGCAATCTTTGTCTGTTTATTTGGATACATGTGTAAACGGGAACAACGACTTAAAGGGTCGGTTATCAACGCTTACGGTCTTGCTGTTGCACGAGAAGATCTTGAAGAAATGAGTAAACTAGAAAACGCGCTTACCTACGGTAAATCAGTCGACGGGATGGCGGATAGTGACGTGGACTCGGCATCGGTGATTGAGAAGAAACAGCCGGTTCATACCACTGTCGAGGTTGAGGAATTGGCTTAGTCTATGATAGTATGACTCTTTATGATCTGTCCTGTATTAATGTACTTGTTTAAATTATGCTATTCTTGCGACTTGACAATAGACGTAGAGCTCCCAACCGCCGCAGGGCATGCGGCAAAGAAAACAAATCCGCCGCACCTCGTGCGGATATCTCGACCCGTTGACCCAAGCCAGAGATCAGATACAACGGCGTTGTTATCAGACTGCAGGCATTGTGTTGTAGGGTTGTATGGAGACATTGTGAGAGAGAGTTGTTTAAATGGAGATGTGGAGAGGAGAATGGGCGGTACTGCTATGTTGTAGGGTTGAAGTGATGCAGGTCAGACGATGCCGAGACATCTCTCGGATCTTGGCGAGGACGACATGTCGACATGTACCGTTCTGCTGTACTCTCTTATCGGAGTATGCTTGAGAGATGATGGAGTATGTTGTTAGCAAATGGTATGAATATAAATAGGCCCTGTCGCCTATATGTTTTTGGGCAGCAGCAACAGAAATGGGTTTGAAGCTATACCGTCGCTACCCGATCCCCCTCACCTCTGACGAGAATGAGCCCCCAATCGAGCTCGAAACGCCTGAACAGAGCCGGAATAGAGTAAGAGGAAAATGTGAGAAATTTCTTATGTTTTTCTGGGATTCGTTCGGGAAGCAAGGCGAGGAACGGAGTTTCTTGTTGAAGATTGATTTGTTTTTACTGTGAGTTAATTGCCTTTTTGAGAAGAGAAGGCTGAGCTGATTAGGTAGAGTGTATATTGTGTTGTCGTATCTGATTAAGACCTTGGATTCGACCAATATCAGTAAGTACTGCTACCATTTCAAGAATTCTCAAGACTGAGCTTGAACAGGCAATGCATATGTGAGCGGGATGAAAGAAGAGGTAAGCACATTCTCATGACCTAATGTGAACTTGATAATAACGAGCGTAGTTGAATCTCTACGGCAACGAACTTAATCTGTTTTCAACATTCTACTCAGTTGGATACTTTCTCGGATCAGTCCCTTCGCAATTGTTGATTAATCGTATTCGTCCGTCGCTTGTGATTCCGAGCATCGAGTTGTTGTGGAGTATTGTGACCGTCACGACAGCGGCGTGTCAATCTGCAAAGACGGTTTATGTTGTGAGATTGTTGATGGGATTGTTAGAGGCTGTATGTTTTACTACTTCTTATTAGTTCTGCTGACTGATAGTGTATAGACAATCTTCCCTAGTTTTAGTCATATTATAGGCAGCTGGTACACCCCCGAAGAACTAGGCAAACGCTACGCCCTCTTCTACATGGCGCAACCGCTTGCAAACATGTTCTCAGGATACATCCAAGCAGGAGTGTATACATCTATGCAGGGACTTCACGGACTTGCTGGATGGAGATGGTTGTTTATCATCGATGGGGTGATTTCCGTGCCGATTTCGTGTTATGGGTATATCGCGTTGCCGGATTATCCTAACGAGTGTCATGCTATCTACATCTCTCCACGAGAACTGCGCGTGGCTAATTTACGAATGCAGCGCGTTGGACGAAAGCCACCAGAGAAGATCACAATGAAAAACTTTTTTAGAGTGTGGAAGACATGGCGTCCGTATGTGTTTCTGCCGCTGTATAACTGCGCTTTGTTGTCGTATTACTTCAGTTACTTTAACTTGTGGTTGAAGGATTTGGGGATCTACTCTGTACAGCAGATTAATGTGATTCCAACAGGTGGATATGCGCTTGCACTTGTTTCTGGATATGTCCTTGGTAGTATTTCAGACGCAATCAAAAGACGCTGGCCGTGCTGGGTCGTTGTAGTGATGCTGCAGTTTATTGGCTGTGTTATTCTTGCGGTGTGGCCAGCTTCGTTCGGACTCAAGATGTTTGGTTTCTTGATTGGGTTTATTGGCTATGCTGGATTCCCGCTGATGCTCACCTGGTCTTCAGAAGTGTTCCAAGATGATCCACAATCACGCGGTGTGATGATAGGATTCGGAAACTCAGTCAACATGATTATCGGATTCTGGTGGTCATTAGTCGTCTATCCGACAGTCCAAGCACCTAATTACGACGCAGGGTATAAAGTGATTGCGGGGGTGATTGGACTTGAGGCGGTGTTGATTGCGGCGTTTGGGACGATGGTGAGACGGGAGCAGAGGAGAAGAGGGATGGTGGTGAATGAGTACGGATTGGCTGTTTTGAGGGAGGATATGGAGAGTGAGAGTGAGATCAAGAGTATGAGTGAGAATGAGAAGAAGGAAGCAGTAATGACACTGACAGAAGTGACTGATAGCCATTAATGTCCAGATGCGATAGCTCAGCTTACTTTCATAATACAATCAGATAAGATGTCTAAGAACTCCCAACTAATTCATAGCCGCGTTCATTGCGGCGCTCGGTTAGTTTGGTAGGAGAGCGGGGGAGGAAGGGAATGTGCGTAGAGATGAGTTGAGTTGATCATCATAAGAATATAAATATAAGAATAGAGTATAGAAATATAAAAAATTTCTGTAAGAATATCAGAGCAGAAAACTGTAAGGGTAAGTAAATTGTGGATTGGCGGAAGGGAAGAGTAGTTTCTCCTCGGAGTAATTAGAGTGTTCCCGATGAGAGGAGAGGTGAGAATGTATTGTATAGTGCATAATACAGCATTATAGTATTGCAATATAATTAATAGAATACAGACTAAAGAAAGAGAATACCGAGCATCCGAGAATAATGGCGTAACTCGCAGAATAGCGTACTACAAATTAGTCTTAGTAAATGTTCACGTGCAAGAAAGAAGAAGTGAGCCATCTCGAATTGTAATAAATAATGTTTGTTAATCAGATCGAATGAATTAATCAGCTTATTATTACTATGAGTAATCAGGTACTGGATAGCTACACGCGCCGAACACACACACACACACGCATACACATACACACATACACACATACACAATCAATATATATAATACAGTGTCTATAATATATATAATATTCCATTACTATTCTATACATCCCAAAGTAGTAAAAAGTGAATAGAATTATGTATAGTAATGGTACTTCCCAAACAGGAAACAGTCCGAGATGCGGGGAAGTTTCCCCGAAGCATGGGTGAATCGGTTGCTCGGTAAATCCGACTATTTCTGATCACTCTCACCTCCTTCTTTACTTTGCTACTTTATACTTACTAGAGCACAGTCTACTACTCCTCAGTACAACTTCACTAGTACAATCTACTACTATCTGTACACTCAGTCATCAAGAGCAACACAATGACAAACGCTACTCCCAAAATCAGACTCAATCACATCGCTCACATCTACTACACCCACAAAAACATAGACACTCAACTCCAGTTCCTCGCAGATTTTGGCTTCCAAAAGGAAAAAGTTGTTGGCAAGTCGACCTACTTTCGCGGGTATGGCCCTGACCCCTTTGTCTACGTCGCGACTGCCGGCGACGAGGACGAGTTTGGCGGTGCCGCCTTTGTCGTAGAAGGCATGGAGGACCTCGAACTCGCTGCTGCCACTCTCCCAGGCGCAACTCCCATCTACGAGCTCGAAGATGCTCCCGGCGGAGGCAAGTGTGTGACATTCAAAGACCCCTTCGACGGCTTTCCGTTCCACCTCGTCTACGGCCAAACCAGGCGCGAAATCACAGAGTTCCCCGAGCGCGACTTCAACTTTCCCATGCACAAGCATCGCGATGTCAACAAGTTCCAGCGCTTTGAAAAAAAGCCTGCGCCGGTGCACAAGTTGGGCCATTTTGGCATGTGCGTCACCAACTTTGCAAAGACCTTTGAGTTCTACACCACCCGCTTTACTCTTACTCCGTCTGATGTAAGTACACTACTTTTACTACTATTGCTACTGCCAGAATGCTAACACTAACGAGATCAACTTTGATCCCGCAACCGGAAGCAACATCGTCGCATTCCTCCATCTCGACCGCGGTGCAGACTACGTCGATCATCACACCTTCTTCTTCTTTGAAGGCCCCGTCTCGCACGTCCACCACTCTTCCTACGAGTGCCACGACTTTGACACCCAGGTGCTCGGCCACGACTGGCTCCGTCACAAGGGCTACGAAAACTGCTGGGGTGTGGGAAGACACATCATGGGCTCGCAGATTTTTGACTACTGGTTCGACCCTAGCAAGTTCATCCTCGAGCACTACGTCGACGGTGACTTGGTGAACGAGACAACGAAGATGAATCGTGTTGCGGCATCGCATGATGGTCTCCATGTCTGGGGACCTGATCTTCCCCCTACTTTTCTGTTGTAACTGTCTTTGTTTCAAGTAGGAGTAATATATTCACATACTGGTTTTTAATTATTAAATATCTAATCTGTAATGTTCAGACCCTGCGCATACAGCGAAGGAAAGAGCGCAGAATGATTGATATGAGTAGGATCATATTACTAAGAATAACTATAATAGTAGTAATATCAAACAAGATATACAACAGTAAAGCCACCGGATGATTTGTGTGTTACGCCAGGAACCTTGACAGTGATGTAAAGAAAAAAAAGAGTCGCGTGAATAGATTCCACGAAGTTACAGCGGTTGATTCAAGATGAGACACATTGCGGAATATTTCTGCACCTGTTAGACAATATCTCTTATCTTATCTATTAGTATAAAATACTATATAATTTTGTATTGAATACTGTATAATTGAATATAGTAATTGTATATAGATAATCGTATCAGCAACTGATAACAATTAGATAACATTATGCGAAATCAGAAACCCTACAATAAACCCTACAATTTTTGCCGTACCGGACGGAGTCTAATCGACACGAATTATACTCAGAGACGATATGCTCCAATGAAGACACCCCGGCGGAGGTCTTTACTTAGTACTCTACAATCAATGCATTCACTACTTGAATACAACTATTACAAGTAATTGTAAATATAAATACACACTCTATTGTAATACTATTATAATACTATTCTATTACTCTATTCTATATCTCACTCTCTAATAGTAAAGAACATCATGTTAATAAAGTTCAGCGCTGCAGGGGGAGTGCAGCGCGGTTATGCATTCTCCAGTCGCACCGAGCACGCACCTAATATGCACTCAAACACTCACACTCTACCACTCACTTCACCTTCCCCGCAATATCACATCCTCAAACAGTTTCTTACCAATGGAACGAATCGGGTCTTCCCTTCACTCTTAACTCTCCGTAGATCCACCGCTCATTTATTTCTCTCCTCCTCATTAGCTCTTATAACCCCTTCCTCCCCCGTCAATCCTTCCTGTCCTTCAGCTCATACTTACCACTCACACATCATGGTCGACCTCACTCACATTACAGTCATCCTCCCTATCCTCACCGTTCTCTATGGCCTCTTCAGACTCTACCGCGTCGGCAGACGGCACCCGAAGATGCCCCTAGGACCTCCAACCATCCCGGTCCTCGGCAACGCCCTCCAGATCCCCACCACCGGCCTAGGCAGAAAGATCAAGGAGTGGTCAGACGAGTACGGTTCCATTTTCTCTCTCACCATTGGCCCTATAAACATCGTCGTTTTCTGCGACCGCAAAGCCGTCAACCGCCTCCTCGACAAAAAGAGCTCCGTCTACTCTGAGCGCCCCTTCAACTACGTCTCCAACTACGTCACCTACGGAGACCATTTGACCCTTGAATGCCCGACCCCCTCCTGGCGTGAGAAGCGCGCCTCACGCGCGCCATCGTCACCAGAAACCTCAACCCAAAGATCCTCGACGAGAAGCACTTCCGCATCCAGGAAGCAGAGGCCGTCATCCCCATGAACAACCTGCTCAACGACCCTTCCAAAATGTTTGATTACGTCAGACTCTACACCGTCTCCATCGCAAGCTCCATCATCTGGGGTCAGCGCGTCACTTCTCTCGACTCGCTCTGGTTCAAGGAGTTCTACGATCTCATGGACCTCTGGCTCAAGACCAGGAGCCAGGCGCAAACCCTCCAATTGATGAATTCCCCATCCTCAAGTACTTGCCCGGTCACTGGAAGACTCGCGCAAATACCTGCCGCAAGATTATGGACGACATATGGGTCAGGCGCGCGCCAGAGTCGACGCTCGCCATGCGCGTGGTATCCGTCGCGACAGATTCATCGACGACAGGCTCGACGAGCTCTCCTCTAAAGGACCTGGCCAGACCTCCATGTCTGAGCACGCTGTTAACAACCTCTTTGGCGAACTGCTCGAGACCGGTGCAGATACTACTGCCAACCAGATTCTGACACTTGTACTTGCACTCGCAATGAACCCTGCTATCCAGAAACGTGCCCAAGCCGAGATCGACACCGTCTGCGGAACCGTGCGGGCGCCTATGTTTGCTGATTTTGACGCGCTTCCTTACATCAACTGCATCGTCAAGGAAGGAATGCGATGGCGTCCTACCGCCTCGCTCGGCTTGCCGCACATGAACAACCAGGACGACGAGCACGAAGGCATGCTCATCCCCGAGAACTCCATCATCTTCATCGGCGTCTGAGCAAGGAACCACAATGAGAGCCTCTACCCCGACCACGCCACTTTCAACCCTGACCGCTACCTCAACCACCCCAAGCTCGCCAACGGGTACGCCTGACTATGAAAGCCGCGATCACTACGGCTACGGCGGCGGTCGTCGCATGTGCCCAGGTATGCATCTCGCCGAACGAAGCATGTGGCGTATCTGCGCCAAGCTGCTCTGGGCGTTCGACATTGCCGAGCCCATTGACCCTGTCTCTGGCCAGGTGCAAGCGCTCGACAAGAATGGCTACAACTCTGCGATCCTGCTGTGTCCGCCGCCGTACAATGTGTGCATGACGCCACGAAGCAAGGCGCATTTGGAGAGTATCAGAAAGGAGTGGGGCCACACGCAGTCGTTCATGTCGCAGTGGGAGTAGCTGTGCTGTCTGCAAGCTTGGAGGAAATGGTAAAATGTATTAGCAACCGTGCTTTTGCGTTAATCTCATAACAATTTCACAAGAATTTCATCTCGTATCATTCGATGTAATATTCAAGTAGTGTATTTATGCTATGGACTAAGAGTGAAGTCAAGTGGAGTAGATATTCTCGCCAAATCAGGCTGCCTCGATTACCAAACTCATTCACTGGGAGAAGCTAGAGATCCGGTGGAAGTAAAAAATATTATGAGTAAGCAATGAGTCAGATTATGTGGAGTTGACAAGCGACGCGTCGTGCTAAGAAGATTAAGTTTCGAAGTCCGTGTGAAAGGTCCGTAGGAATGCAGTTGAACGACGCGATTTTGATATTTTGAGGGTAGGATGTATGTAATCAAATAATAGTATGCCATTTAAAATGATAAATGCGCAATATTCTCACAGCTCAGTGTCTACAACGAATTATGTAACTGGAGTAGTCTGTGTGGAAAGCAGCTCAAAAAGAGGTTGAGCGGACGACTCTATTTTACTATTTGAAGGGTGCGGCGTAGGTAAACGCACAATAACTTGTGCTTTAAAATGGTAATTAATGAATGATTTTGTAGATATGCTTGAAACTTGAGTTACATAATCGAACAGCCCTTGTAAAAAGACCCGTTGATCATTGGGAGCGTGAGCTGGCATAGTTTGAGACTTCTCTGCCTATGCCACATTACGGGGCGAATCCGGCTACTGCTCAGGATGATTAGCTATGGGACTAGAAAGAATTGTATTGAAAAGACACCACTTGAAGAGATCATTAGAATTAGAAAGACGTTGGTTTAATTCCTACTTTGCGATGAGTGTTTGTATTAAAGAGTTTTAGGGTTTTTGAAATTTTGGGACTTTTGTATTTATTTACACCATGCCGTCTATAAATAAATATAAAATCAATCAATCAATCGAGTCCTTGGGAATATATACATTTGAACGGCCCAATTTCAACTTTTTAAGGGTACGGTGTATGTAACTGCATAATAGTGCTTGTTTTAAAATAGTAGCTACTGCATGCTTGCATCGATATGTTTAAAACTTGAATTATGTAATTTTCTGACGCAGAATGAAGTGAATTTTCTCGACATGGAACAAGTGAATGTTATGATAGATTGTGTCCACTGATGTTCATGGATGCCATATAGCACACTAAAATACTCGTTATTCTACGCATATTTTGTTATTATTCTATGTAGCTAAAGACAATAGTATTAAAGTGCAAAGAACAGAAAAGATATGAGTTTAAAGCAGAGTTAGGTTGGTGTTGATTAAAGTAAAATAGAGGTCAAGGAGCGATTGTCTAAGAAATCACGAAAGATCCCTACTTAAATCGTGTATTGAGCCAAAATCAAATAGTTAAGGGTAAGGTGTTATTATAAAGGACAGTGTCTGCGAGATGTCGATTCTTCTGCAATAAAATGCATCGACTCAAAAATAAAATATTAAGGGTAAGGTTTATTATTTGACTAATTAATTGCATAAGCATAATAACCTTAAGGATATGTGGAGTAATATGCAACTGCCGCACACTATGCGGCGCTGAGTTGGTGATGTGAATGTCTTCGGGGAAGACAGTGGGCATGAAGTGCGGGGATCTTTTGAAGAGTGCTATTGCATTATATTATTGTATTCTAATATTATAGTATCTGTGTAATTATTAGTAGTAGTGTTATAAATCAGCAATATTCACAACATTCACAACATTCACTGCAAGACTAAGCCAGTCAGTCCTTGTCTGAGTACGACGAATTGAAAGTACGGCCAATCCGCAGCCGGGCAAACACTGCACACTCAGTCAGCTGATTACTGGATCACTCATACACTCTCCGAGCTGCCGGAGTTCCTCAATCCTCCTACTTGTTTAAACCACTCGTAGTTTGCAATTAGGTGCCATCGGGCTAATTCCACCCGGACAGACTCGACCCCGCGCCGCAGACTCGATTCTGCCCCACGCAAACAATAACACTTTAACTCGCCCGCAAAACTCTATCTAGAGTCGCCCCGCAAGCCTATATTATTTACTAATTTCTACTCCTCGTGTTCACATCGCATCATCTTCATCAACTACTCCGTCTCTTGCATCTCCTGATGATCACCGTCACCTTTAACAATGTCCGCAAGCAGGCTGTTCCCCAGATCGCCCCAGCTTTTAAAACCCTGGCTCGGCACAGCTCGAGAAACGTCAACTCAAACAAGCTCTTCATGGCACCTCAACAACCCTCTCCAGCGCCCTCGCGACTGCGGCAACGGCCTCCCTCGAGCCTGTATCCACCGTCGACACAGAGTACCTTGTCGTTGGCGCCGGTCCGGCTGGTGCTGCTTTGGCTTGTTTCTTAGGATCTTGCGGTACTACTCAAAACTTTCGCTCTTTAGACAAGTGCTAACACTCCCCAGGCATCAAAGGACTCATGATCTCTGTAGCCCCAGGCACCGCAAACACTCCCCGCGCCCACATCACCAACATGGCCGCGCTCGACTGTCTGCGCGACATCGGCCTCGACACCGAGCTCGAGCAGGTCTCGTGCGAAGGCGAGGAGTTCATGATCCACACCCACTGGTGCAACTCCATGGCTGGTGAAGAGTACGCGCGCATCTACTCCTGGGGTAACGATCCCAAGCGCAAGGGCAAGTACGAGAATGCTAGTCCCTGCAAACCTGTTGATTTGCCCCAGACCCTGCTCGAGCCCGTACTCGTCCGCAACGCGACCATGGGCTTCTCAAACACCATCTACGACATTAAGACCAGATACCTCTTTGGCGCCGACGGCGCGCGCTCGGTAGTCGTCAAGTAACTCGACTTCCCGCTCGACGCGAAGCGGAAGCAGGGCCTTGCCATCAACGTGTGCTCGTCCGCGCTGACCTCTCCCATCTCGTCCAGTACAGAACCGGTAACCTCCATTGGGTCATGCAGCCCGAGAAGAGGCACCCTTACTTTGGCTGGATGGGCATCGTGGGTATGATCAAGCCTTGGAAGGAGTGGATGTTCATTCTCTTCCCCGACCGGACAGTCGACACGTCAACCTTACCAAGGAAGAGTATCTCGCGAACGTCATGGACTTCATCGGTGACGACACTCCGGCTGAAATCGTCAATATCTCAAACTGGTTCGTCAATGAGATTGTCGCCACCCAGTACTCGTCTGAACAGAACATCTTCTGCCTTGGTGACGCCGTCCACTGTCACCCGCCTATGAACGGTCTCGGATCCAACACCTGTATACAGGACGCTTTGAACCTCGCGTGGAAGATCGCGTACGTGCGAGCTGGCTTTGCCGACACTTCGATCCTTGAGACATACTCTACCGAGCATCAGCCTGTCGGCCACCAGATCATCACCCGTGCCAACAATACATTCCGCGACCACTTCAGCATCTGGCAGGCGATCGAAACCGCCGAGCCTAACCTCGAAAAGCGGCAAGCTATCCTCAAGGAGCTCGAATCAGCCACTCCTGAAGGCAAAGCCCGCCGCGAAAGCCTGCACAAGGCGATCACTCAGTCCTCGCACGAGTTCCACGGCCTCGGTGCCGAGATGAACCAGCACTACGAGTCCACCTGCATCTACACCGCCGACGAGGCTGCGCCTTTCAAGAAACATCGGACCCGCTGCTGAGGACGACGTGCTCTACTACGAGCCGTCGACGTACCTTGGATCCCGCATGCCGCATGTCTGGCTTAAAAGGCCATCCCGACCAAGCCTCTCTCGACCATCGACCTCGCTGGCCACGGCTAGTTCACGCTCTTCACTGGTACTGGTGGTGGGTTTTGGAAAGAGGCCATCGAGCGCATCATCGCTTCCTCCGAGGTGCCTATCAAGAGCTACAGCATCGGATTCCGACAGGACTTTGAGGACCCATACTACGAGTGGGAGCGTCTTCGCGGCGTCGAGGAAAGTGTATGCGTACTTGCTCGTTCTGACCGATACATTGCCTGGCGCTCGACTGAGGTTCTAGGAAGTGTTGATGAGTGTGAGGCAAAGCTGAAGCGTGTTTTGGAGTCTGTCTTGGGATTCAAATGATTTGAGCTCATGCTGAATACCTAAATAAGAAGTAATGTTGTTGTGTATATTGTTTGTCGTAGCTATGCCATTTTGTAGTTAAATCATATCATAGTATTGTCGCAATTGTAGACTGTATTGCTATCCATCTCTAATCCATCAAATCCTTTGTCATTGATTTCCGACAATAGCTCTGTTCCTGAGAATAGTCCGACATCCGTACTTGAAAAATTCTCGGATCAATTCAGGGAACTCCAGAAGAGAGTGTGAAGTTGTAATTCATATCCGAGAAACATTCGGAAGTGGAAATTAAACAAGAAGCTGAGCCGGACACGGTAGAGGATGTTCCCTCTTTCATATACCAGATAGGAGTTTGCAGAGGAGAGGCGGATTTGAGAGTAGAGTGATGTTGTAGGGTTGTAGGGTTGTAGGGTTTGTAGGGTTGTTGTAGGGTTGTTGTAGGGTTTGTAGGGTTGT
>JAJMBS010000073.1:0-16594 GCA_030572775.1 [Lipomyces] yamanashiensis
ACAACCCTACAACCCTACAACCCTACAAACCCTACAACCCTACAACCCTACAAACCCTACAACCCTACAACAAGATTTAGTAGAATAGTATGCCACCTAATCAGTAACTCTCTGATTTCAATTGACACATTCTCATGTTTGTCTCTACCACGGAAGCGTAAGCTTAGTCTTTCGTGTGCAAGTCGCAGCGAAGCTCTAACAATGCCTTCGCGTGTTGGCGTGCCAACGGCGGGCCCACCAGCCTCAAATATATCAGCAGCCAACGACTGTAAACCCTCAAGAAGGACACTGGTAGAAAATGCCGACAGCGATGAGGCGACGGTGAATAAACCTGGAGCAAATAAATCTACAAACAGCTCACGAAATGACTTTACAGGCGCAAGAGTAGTCGGACCAGAGTTTTCAATAGCAGCAGCCCACTCCGCAGCACTTGCTGCAGTAAACAGACTTTCTGAAGCAGGTACAAACAGGAAGTTTGTGACAGCGCGAGTACACACTGGCTGCCCTGATAACTGTGATATTTGGCCATCAAGGATATAGTGTCCTAGAATTGCACGAAGGAGCACCTCTTTCGCCGCCCATATTTTCCATTTCTCGTTACGCTCAGCATCTGATAAGCCCTTGAGAGATGGCAAAGCGTGCTTTGTCGTGCGCACTACGTCAAACATCCCGCTTTGTCTAGCCCAATAAAACCCCAATCCGTGAAAAATTTGACCAGTCATGCGCAATTGCTTGTTTCCAGACAAGTTAGCGTAAGTCTGTCCAAGGAGTGCTGTCAATACCAGCTGAACACCGCTGCATTGATCCCGTGGTCCAGTGTGTGTTATCAGCGTTGTCCAAGATGTTGCTACAGTGATATGCCCAAGACGCCATAACATCTCACCTTTGTGCAGAGCATCTTTATAACTGATAAAGAGAGACCCAATGGCGAATATGAGGAGTAATAGTGGTGGCGTGCAGTCTGCAACTGAAAATGTTGGGCGATGCACAACGGGAAAAGTAGGAATAAACTGGTCAAAAAATGAATGTAGACAAGCGTCAAGAAACGCTGAAGTCAGGCCCAACGACTCGATTTCTGAAGTCAGGTTGATTGACAGATCTCGAATGAGCTTGCTGCTCTGTTGTACAATCTGTGATTCGCATGCTTCTAGCGGTGAAGTAGCAATAGTAGACGAAAGTTCTCCTCGAGAGTCGGCTTTCTGATTTGTTCTAGAATCTGCTTGAGGTCTTGCATTTGTTGGCGGGATAGATATCAAATTTGTTATTGCGGAGCCAGACACGTATTGAGGTACTGGCAACATATGAGCCCAGTTGCCGCTAAATTCGCTGAGTAGCATATCCAACAAATTTCCATCTGACTGCGTAAACACTTCGCCTCCAAGCGTCATGTCGGAAGTATGTACACTGGGACTTAACGAGAAATCGCATACAGAAGGTACAGAGAGCTGTGGTTCTAGCGTAGCAGGAGTTGCGAGGTTACCCAGCTGTTCTGTTAAAGGCTGCACATGATCACTTTCAGTGATGACAGTAGTCAATGGCAAACTAGGTGACGACACCAGAGAGCCCTTTCTAATGTTGGATCTTGACTTGTCAGACACGGCAATTGGCGCTCTGTTATGAGTTCTGCTATGCCTGACTAGAACATCACGACGACCGAAGCACTTGCTGCATATTGAGCAACTGAATGATTTTTCATTGAAATCTAAAGAACCAGTTAGATTTAGTTATTATTAAAATTCTGGAAAAGAACATACGGCTATTCTCGTGTCTCTGAAGTGCTTATGTTAGCCATGACTAATTGCTTATTGTAGTTTGAAATACATACGTGGAGATGCTCCGCTTTGGTGAATGCGCTCGAGCACAGTTGACAGTGATGCTGGCGATGACTCTTTGCGATCTTTTGTCGCTTATCGCTTGTGACTTCAGACATGTCAAATAACCTGGTGATGATGATTGTGATGATGGTGGTGGTGGTGGGGATGCGCGACGGGATGGGCGGAGCCCTAGTTAAAGGTCTGTAGTTTGTACCCCGCAGTTTGACGCGATGATGCGGAGAAACTTCACGTCCAAGTTTCCGTTTTTGGAGTCCACCTTGTTTCCAAATCCGTAATTCTAGCCTTGCTTAGAAGATCAAACGAACTTTTACAGAGATAGTCTGCATAACAACAACGATTGTAACAGCGTTGAGTGGTGCTTTAATAGTATAGGAGCAAGGATTTTATTTAGTGGATCATGTGCGAAGCACTAGAGCTTATCTTCGTAATGTCTCGAGATTTCTTGACAAATAATGCCATTTTTTAAAGACAATTATGCTAACAATGTTGTTGATACCGAATGAATATTTCTTATTATCATTATATAATACTCAAAAGCTCGCATTGTTCATCAAGCCGCAATAGCATGAAAAATAAATTATGCCAGACGCATCCTCATCATATAACCAAGATCTTGTTTACTAATTTCAAGAGTAAACACTGTCGGAATATGCTGATCAGGACATACCAAGGCTAGTACGGACACTACTGCGAGCGCCATAGTATGCAATTACATTCGGTGAACTTCATTGGTATAGTGATGAACACCCAAAATCTTAGTCATTGGTCTCTTCAGGGGTAATAAGCAGCCACAGTGCGGAGAAGTGGTGGGGACATTTTCAAAGGGTTAAGAAATCAATCGTAAGGTTTTGCCAATCAATGTCATTCATCAGAAACAAATTACAATACATCTTCCCCACCACAATCTCCGCATCGAGTTGTGCTCCACGTGATCTCCCCACAAATACATGCGGCGTATGCGGCTCATTTGTGTCTCAAAGCACGCACGCCGCTGTGCTAATTTGAAGATGTGTTAGAAACCCTGGAGGACAGAGGAGTGCAAGATCGAATCGCACCCACTTCGGAAAAAATAGTAGTGCTTATAATAAAATTCGTATAAAGACAGTGACTTTTGGAGATATGCAACTTCCCAGGACAGATTGCTCTGCGACCAGCACGCTCAGCTCAGATTTGCTTACCAAATCAACCCCACCTCTTTCCCCGGTATATTATAAAGACTCGAATCCTGCTCCAGAGAAACTATCACCATTACAAAAATGACTACATTTGTGGGATATGGTGTGGTGCTTGCTGTCAGCCTCGTTGGCATCGGCTTGTTTGTTCTGGCTCGCGCAACTAAACGCGATCCAAGGATCCCTCCTGGTCCTCCGGGAACGCTCTTCCTGGGAAATGCCCCCGAACTTCCGCCATCAAAGTCATATGTCAAAATGGCTGAATGGGCTCGCACGTATGGTGACGTATTTTCACTCAAGTTTGGTCTACAGACTATGATTGTTCTTAACAGTGCTAAGGCAGTGGCTGAGCTGATGGATCACCGTGGAGCAATGTACTCCAACAGACCGCCTAGCTATCTAGCAGATGAGCTGCTATGTCCCGGAGAGACTCATCTGCTGTTGATGAATTATGGTCCAGCATGGCGCAATCTGAGAAAAGTCTTCATGTCGGCTTTAAGCACTACTGGTGTTCTAGCACTGCGACCACTCCAAGAGGCAGAGTCCTGCCAGATGATGTATGATTTACTGGAAGACAAATCCGTGTCAACAACTTTTGGCAGCCATATCAATCGTTTTGCTACTAGTCTGATTCTCTCGAGTGTGTTTGGCGAGCGCGGCGCGCGTCCTGACGACCCAAGAGTCAGGGCTATTTATGGCGTGCAGGAGCGTTTTTCTGAGATGCTCGAGCCAGGGCATGCACCTTCGGCTGAGGCGTTTCCTTGGCTACGTTGGGTTCCTGAAATTTGGGCACTCTGGAAACGGCAAGCTCGTATTGTTCGTGAAGACCAGCAGAAACTGTATCTATCACTTTTAGGAAGAGCACGTGAACGGTACGCTGAAGGTCGCGCCGAAAATTGTCTGATGGGTACGCTCTTGGCTGATCCTGAAGCTCGTGGTCTGGATGCGCTACACCTTGCGTACGTTGGTGGCGTCATGATGGAAGCAGGGTCTGATACCACTAGTTCAACACTACTTTCGTTTATCCTGGCGCTTATCAAGTACCCTGAGGTTCTCAAGCGCGCGCAAGAAGAGGTGGATAATATCTGCGGCAATGGGCGCTCGCCTACCACTGCTGACGTGCCTCACTTGAAGTATATCGAAGCTTGTATGAACGAGACTTTGCGCTGGCGCCCTGCTGTGCCTGCTGCATTTCCTCATGCTCTGGCTCAAGGTAATTTTTGTGTTTTACTTATTCTGTTCTTGCTGAAGTGTGTAGATGATTGGTATAACGGCCAGCTCCTTCCTAAAGGCTCCATTATTATTGCTAATGTCCAGTAAGTACCCTTTTACTCTGTATTTCACAGCTAACAATATAGCGCTATTCATCGCAATCCCCAAGACTATGACGACCCTGAGGCTTATCGTCCCGAGCGTTTCCTGAACAGTGCAATGGGCGTCAAGACTACCGCTGAGGTTATAAAGAATCGACGTGCTACTTATACATTTGGCGCTGGTCGTCGGATCTGTCCTGGACAGAGTCTAGGTGAAAATTCTTTGGTATGCCTTTGTCATGCGTTTCATGTTCAGTGCTAATTCGTTCAGAGAATCACAATGGCCAAACTCGTGTGGGGTTTCAATTTCCTTCCACCTCTCGACGCCTCTGGAAGAGCAGTTTCTCTTGATAAGATGAACGCGGATGTGTTAGCAGCTTACTCTGATGGTTTTACTTCTGGGCCGAAGCCCTATAAATGTCAGATTGTGCCGCGTAGCCAGCGACATGCAGAGATTATTCGGGATGATTTCAGGTGTGCACAGTCTGTTTTAGAGAAGTATGCTTGATTTTGATAAATATCATGATGGATGAAAAAAATTGAGATCTGTTGTTGTTTGCGTTTGCAGTGGTCATGAAAATGCGTTTAATGTTCACAGTATTATCACATTAGCTTATAGTCTTTGATGCAACAAGAGAATAACAACAGATCAATCCTGAAAATCCTACTGTGCAGTTTATCCAAAGACACTACAAAGCACTCACTGCTACTAAATATTTCATGATGTGTATAAATAGTCCTGGTTGATGTAGTGTAATGACTAGCAATATAGAGGGATAGGGTAGATAGATAACGATGTCTCATTGATATAACGGTGTGCTTTAGATATAAAAGCAGAGAATCCTTTGATTCTCTTGTATAATATATGTGATTGTGTGAATATGAGCAAGTTGACAGGGAAATGTCTATGTGGTAGAGTGGAGTATCAAGTGACAGACGCGTTTGAATACGCAATGAACTGCCACTGTTCACAATGTCGTCGATCGACAGGCTCAGCATTCAAGCCATTAGCTGGTATCAAGATCGATCAGGTGAAACTTGTGTATGGAGAAGAGCACACGCACAAATACGGGGATGACAACGGATACGATCTTCACTGTGCCGGGTGTGGATCTCTTTTATACTCTGTCGTTCGTGACGGGGAATACGCGCATGTCGCGATGGGTACACTTATTGGATGTCCTAGTCTTCGACCACAGATGCATATTTTTGTGGGATCGAAAGCGGAGTGGTTTGACATCTTGGATGATTTGCCTCAGTTTGATGGGTTTCCTAGTTGATGGACTGGAGCTGCTTGGATTAGTCAGATATGCCGATAGATTATTAATATTTGTGCTCAGAATTGGATTGGACTACCGTATATATAAGCATCAATCACGCTATCCTCACTTATTCCTGTTTATTAGAAATAGGTATTGTTATTTCAGCTTATAAGCAAATAAATACATACTGTAGAATGAGCAGTTTATCTTACGTAGTAACACTAGCTAGGTTCTAAAATTGATATTGATCCTCTGAGTTGATGGCATTAAAAGCAGAAAGAGATTACATATTCAATAGATATTATTGATTTGAATACCCAGTGTGTATCAACAGTTAGGATAAAGTGCTCTTATGCATCTAATACAATGCAATATGCTACCTAAGAAGAGTACGTAAACAAGAGGGATTTGAATGATAAGAAGTTTATAGTAAACCCGGGTACTGTAATTACACTGTGAATACAGACTAATTGCCTGATCGGTGTATGCAGACACGTGCATACATATGATAATGCTCGCACGTAATGAATCCTTGTACCGCACAGTACGATATTCATAATTAAATCCACTATTTATTCAATCAATTACTACTTCTCCACATCATCAAATATACAATAGAGCTGGGCTCAGTCTCGAGCGTTTCAGACATTTTTGCTCCCGCGTTAAACAACGATTCACACTATATTCTTAATGAAACCCAACCCTTGCGAGCACTTTTGCAGCGGGATTTGAGAATAGTGTCAGATGGCGTTCAAACTCAATAAAATATAATTGCAAAATAATCAATAACAGCTAATAGTACTCAATTTGTAATAATTCTGTGCATAATAGAGAAAGTTAACAGTGCATGATCAAGCTCCACGGGGATGGACAGAAGGGGTGCGCCAGGGCGCAGTAGTTTGGTAAAACTCTAACAGCGCAGCCAGGATGAATGCAGAAGTCGGGGAGGAATCAGAACTGTTGAACTCCTGTGCTCGTCACAACTTTCGGACTGCTCAGAGCAGTGAATTAGGAACTACAAAAGCCGCGAGATGATCTTGACAAAGAGCCAGCAATCGTCGCTGATCATCTTTTTGGGGTTGGTTGTCGCTTTGTTGTTTATCTTCTCGACGAGCATGCCTCCGAAACAGCAGCGGAAAGGTGTTCCAGCGCAAGAGGCAAATAGCGCAACTGCCGTCACAGACTATCGCGACGCAATTTCTGATATCAAGAACAGCACACTGGGATTTCAGTCTATTCTTCTACTCTCGCTGCCGTCGCGGACAGACAGACAAGATGCGATGTCTTTGCTCGCGTCCTTCTCGAACTTTACAATCAGTCACATTGTTCCTGGAGTTGTTTCAAAGGAGATTGATTCAAAAGCGTATCCATATGGTCCTGGACGCAACAAGTTGCTTACAGATAAATACTTCCCGTATTTGGGAAGTTGGCGGAGTCATATGAATTTATTCAGATATATTGTCGACAACAATATTGAGTCTGCCCTTGTCCTCGAGGACGACGTTGATTGGTATTTTTCATTTACTTTGTGTGGGTTTCGTTCATGCTAATGTAAACAGGGACATCCATTTGCGAGCTCAGTTGACTGCTATGGCGCAGGGATTGCGACAGTCAGCGCTGCGCAAGCCGTTCACTACCGAGGAACTTGCGACTTCACCATATGGCACTGACTGGGACATGATCCATCTTGCGTCGTCCAAGATAAAGCTTCCACCTGCTCCTCGTAGCGAAGCATACTCTCGCTACAACGACGCATACCGCGCCCCGAGTAGCGTTGTGAAGGGCGCTTGCACAGATCGCGGTTGGTTCTGTTTCGAGGAGTTGATGAAGCACAGCAAGATTGACGAAGGCAAGCGCACTATTTTTCCCACGTTCAATACGGTTGGATTGAGCTCGTTTGCGGTCTCTAACCGCGGAGCACATCGGTTGCTGTACTATTTGAGCTACAAGGAGCTTGTGGACACGCTTGATAATTCTATTGCGGACGCGTTCCAAAAAGGCAATTTGCGGGGCTGGACAATTGTTCCTCCATTGATGGCTGAGTGGAAGACGAACGGATTCACGGACAGCGACTTGAAGATCTTCAGTGCTGATTTCCCTGTTGGTGACGGCAATGCGGGGGGATCGAGTGCGGCTATGCACTGGAGTGTTCGTGGGGAGCTGACGAAGGCGATGGAGGGTGAGGATTACTGGAAGAATGAGGAGGAGCAGTGGAAGTACGCGATGCAGATTGCGGCGAGTAGCGCTGAGCCAGCTGGTCCCATAGCCGATGTTTCGCCACCAACAGCAGCAGGACCGGGCAAGGCGAGAGCCGATGGATTTTGAGTTCTTTTGATCTCTACGCTGCGTGGAGGTCAGCTTAACGGAGTGTTGCATGGACTCCAGCTGATCTGGACGACTACTTTGACTTAATCTGGACTTTATTGAAGCTGCAATGCATTAGCCGGGGTTAGACGACACTCTGGCGCGTGGCAAGGCGATGTACATGTGAAATATGCTGGGATTTGGCGTGAGCAGTGCAGTTGTTTGGACTGGCTGGTAACATACGCGAGTTGCTGGTATGTGATATAGGATATAATGCATTATGCATCTATACAATAACTAAGGAGATTGTAGAATATTATGTGGTGTTGACACGAATACGGATATTATCGGGAAGAGCGATGCCGGGAGTTCGGGGGAAAGTGCGAGACTGCTCGGGCCAGGCTCGGCGGGGAAGAGTGACAGAGAGCTGAGATACACAGAGTGCTAAGCTGTACTGTAGTTTATAGTAAGTATATTCAGAGCTACTGTGCATCTGAATGTAGTAACAGAAACAGCACTGTCTTACTATCTCTCATTACTCACTCTCTTTAATATCAATATTATCTCTAAGATCAAACAAAATCCAAAGAGTAGTCTCTTCCGCACAGAGGCGGCGCAATTGCGGGGAAGATTACTCAGCACTGAGCTCATTGTAAGCCGTGCTAAAGTGGGTGCCTGCACGATCTGGGGTACACTCACATTACATAAGCAGATATGTGACTTGTGAACTGTGAACTGTGACTCAAGGCTATATGTGCATCTCGCTTGTGTATTTGCGCTCGACACCGGTTGGCCTGTTTGCGCTGTGCAGGCCGAAAGTCGTAGGGTTTTTTGCCGGTTTTTTGAAACCCTATGATTGTCTTCTCCTTCCATCTAATTCTTTCTCAGTAATAATGAATAATAGATAATAAATCTCGAATAGGACCTCAAGCCGCAACTGACGCGCTTGACCATCCGGAGAGCGGTGGCAGAATAATCGCACTGCACAACTGTGCAATTACCGCGGCTTTTGTTCATCTTTGCTCAATGCGGGGTCGCTTGCCATCTTAAGCTCTGTGTTTCCCCAAACTCACTCCGGAGATCGGTGCTCATTTGCACTTATCCTGCCATTCGGCTGCATGAGGGGTTCTTCTTTATCATGTCTTTCTACTTATTTCACCGCCTTCTAAGGCACAAACTCTGTCCGGTGGATGCCTCGATATTTCTACCCCGCAAAACTCTATTCCCAACCATCTCACAGTCTATCTTCCCCGGTCTTTATATATATCTTCCCTCCTTTGCTCCTCTGTCATCATCTCTGTCAGACTACTCTTTCTCAGCACCACTTCACAAACTATTGCTGTCCCTTCACCATGAGCAACGCCCCAACTTACATTGGACTCAAGGGTATCTGGCTCAACAGAGCTGTCGCCTTCCTCGCCGGAATCGGCTTCTGGCTCTTTGGTTACGATCAGGGAGTCATGGGTGGTCTTCTCACTCTTCCGACCTTTGTCTCGACCTTCCCCGGAATGGACGCTACCTCTGATTCTCTTACCGCTGCCCAAAAGTCCCACAACTCTACCATCCAGGGAACCGTTATTTCTGTCTACGAACTTGGCTGTATGTGCGGTGCATTCTTCTGTATGTTTTTCGGAGATACCTTTGGTCGTCGCAAAATGATCTTCTTTGGTTCCATTATCATGACTATTGGCGCTGTTTTGCAAGCCTCTGCCTTTTCGCTCGCTCAGATGGCTGTCGCACGTGTTGTTACTGGATTTGGCAATGGTTTTATCACTGCTACTGTGCCTATGTGGCAGTCAGAGTGCGCAAAGCCAGAGACCCGTGGTCAGTTGGTCATGGCTTCTGGGGCTCTTGTTACCTGCGGTATTGCTTTCTCCAACTGGTATGCTCACTCTGTCTTTTCATGTATGATTTTTCGCTAATGTGTATAGGATTGATCTTGGATTCTACTTTGTGGACTCATCTGCTAGTTGGCGTGCGCCTATTGCTATACAGATTGTCTTTGCAATTGCACTGATGTCTGTTGTGATGTTCCTACCCGAATCTCCTCGTTGGTTGATTAAGAAGGGACGATACGAAGAGGCTATTAATGTCTTTGCCGCGCTTGCCGATGTTGATATTGATAACCCGTTCATTCTTGACGAGATCAACGAGATCAAAGAGACCTTGTCAATTGAAGGATCTGACTTTGCATTCAAGAAAGTGTTCACAAAATCTCCCAAGAAGCATTTCCATCGCACCATGCTTGCTGTCGGTATCTTGACTCTGCAGCAGCTTGGTGGTATCAACATTGTGTCTTACTACGCTGCCTATGTGTACGAGAACTCTGTCCACCTCACTCCTTTGATGTCCAAGATTATTGCCGCTGTTTCGCAGACCGAGTACTGTATTGCCGCCTGGGTTCCATTCTTTATCATTGAGACGGTTGGACGTCGTAAGCTGATGATCTGGGGTGCTGTTGGTTTGTCGATCTCGCTTGCTGTCATCACCGGAACAGTGCACGAAGCCGACAAGGGAAACACGCATGCTGGTGTTGCCTCTATTGTTTTCTTCTTCTTGTACGATACTTGCTTCGCTATCGGTTGGTCCAACCCTCCATGGTTGTACGCTCCCGAGATTCTTTCACTTGAAGTTCGTGCGCCCGGATCCGCTATGGCTACTGCTTCTAACTGGGTATTCAACTTCATGGTCGTCATGATCACTCCTGTTGCAATCAACTCGATTGGAGCCTACACTTATCTTATCTTCTGTGCTCTCTCAGCCGTCTTGCTCGTTCCCTGCGTGTACTTCCTATACCCCGAGACCAGTGGCCGCTCACTCGAGGAGATCGATATGATCTTTGAACGTTCTAACAGCAGGACTCCGTGGGATGTGGTCGACATTGCGCGCAAGCTTCCCAAGCACCATACGGATGTCTTGGAAATGACTGCACGACAGAAAAGGATTGAACAAGGAATTATTAGCGGAGAGTCTGAGATGGAGGATAAGCCTATTGCTGCGCATATTGATAATACTGCTGATTCGCAATCTAATTCTGAGAAGATGGAGTAGTTGTTTTTCTGTGATGGAGTATATGGTTTGTCTACAATAAGTTTTGATATTAGTTTGTTTACTCTGGCTCATGCGGATTTGCAATAAATCGATTCAATTATATAATTAAGTAGGCCGAAAGAGTAAATCTGTCCGCAGGTTGCAAGCACGGAGATTCACTGTAGATCCGGTGTGGGGATGGCGGGGTCGGATATAGCCGTAATTTTTATTTTTAGTTTGTATATTGATATGATATCAGTATTACATTTTTTATGTCGATATCATTATAAATATCATAAATCGTTACTATCGTTATCAATTATGCTTGCTCTGTCTATTGATCTTAACAATCTGGTTGCTTCGTGTGTCTGAAAGCTGAGTATCTCATCTCATCATCGCGCCTGCGCTAAGACGCAATTCAAAGGTGCTATTTACATTTCATTCTCAAGAAGTTAATCTAATCTGATCTCATCTCAGCACAGTTCAGTTTTATTCATTAGAAGATATTGATTTTTAATGGTAATTTATTAGATATAGGAGAAAGCGGTTGTGGATTGTGTATGCGTGGGGGAGTGTTCTCATGTTTACCGAGAAAAATAATAAAACAATAATAAAATAATAATAAAATAATAATAAATGCAAGGCTTATTAATTTTGAAAAAATTAAAAAAATAATGTCGCACGTTCGATGCTTCGTTCTCTGATTTACTTACATGGTGCGTGATTTCGATATCCTAGGACATAATGGTATATAGTGCTTCGAGTCTTTTGTTTGGTTCATTTTGAATAGTTATTACAATTATAATATAATTCCTTTCGTCCTGTGTGCCCTTGCTTGCCGCCCCCACCGCCTTCATCTCCTCAACAAAGTGGTTTCCCTAAATGCCATGCTTCTCCCGCCCATGGAGCCCGTTCATCTGCTCGTCTCAACGACCATCGTCCAACGATGAACCACAACTCCAAATCTGCACGTGAGATCATGGCGATGATCAACCGGGAGAGGAAAATTCAGGCGCGTAAGGAAGTTGCCATCGCGCGAGCCAAGGCACGTGAGGAACTCGACAAACTTGAGTCCTCCAAGACCGCTGCCAGCGACAAGCCTGCTGAGCATCACGCTTCTCTCGTTCATTGCCCCGTCATTGTCTACTCGAGCGTCGAGGACAAGATCGCGGTCGAGAAGCGCAGAGCAGAGGAACAAATCGCAGTGCAACGCGCAGCACAACGCGTCGCGGTGAACAATGAGCTCATCACCACCACCGCATCTACGGCGGCATCCAAACCTCCGCCCACAGTCCTCACGTTCAGACTCAGTTTGCAGACCACAAGGAGGAGTTTAGTGATGATAGCGAGTGCTCTGAGAGAGAGTACGACTCTGAGTACGATTCAGAGGAAGAGTTGTCGCCTATCACTGCTCCAGGATCTCCTACGTTTGCAAACGAGGCCGTGTTTTTCAAGCCTGCTGAAGCCCTTCCCAGCGAAGAACTCGTGAGTCTCTCCTTTTTCAGCGACAAAATTAGTACTAAGAGATGTAATAGCCAGCTGAGCAGGCTCCTCCATTGAAGGAACTAGATCCCGTTGAGCAGCCGAAACCAAAGAAGGCCGAGTACAAGATCGCGTCCTCAGCCAAATGGGATTACGCGCCTGCTACTCTCGAGTTCCAGCTCTCCTTCCCGCTAGCGCAGATCTTGTCTCGCGTATGTCAAGCTGTCGTTGGACCTATCCGCGTTGCACCACGTCAGGAGCTTATTGTTTGTCAATATACGAGATGGCAGCTCGTACCGCAGCCTCCTGTACGCTCTATCTTGTTTTGTAGCTAGGAAGGAATTTGAGTATGGCTCTTCCGCTAATTATCTGAGAATCGTAATTCCAAGTATTATATAGTTGGTACATGTAGAATTCAACTATTAATATTAGATTATAATTCTTCGAGTGCTTTTTATTAGCCAAAGTGATTGCACTAGAACTATGAAGGACCGGAAACTAAAAACAATTGAACAGAAGAATAGCAATCAATTGTAGTTTTACTGGAATAGTGAACCGGTCCGTATGTAGCACAGCTTTAACTACAGCTCTTGGAGGCTGCATCGATTACTTTGTTGTCATGATTGATGTGTTATAATATTGCAGCTACCCGTTATGAGTGATGAGTATGCGTTTTTGTCTGTAAATTCAGCGGACAGAGTTTTGCTGTACTATAGAGACTCTATGTGGAGACTTCCTTGCAACCAAACACTTGAATTTGAATGCATTTGCTCACAAGACACCAGCACCAGTTAAACATGAAAATATCTGCCATTAAGCATCTGCACAATAGATTAAACATCGTCTTTTTCATCGATATTGGTCATGATATTGACCCCATATTGCTCACTGGAAGCTGCTATCTCTTGAGCGCTACTACCAAACACCGTTTCCGTCCAACCCCGTAAATTGAAGAATACGATTATTGGAGTCCCTAACTGAACCAGGTCGATAAAATATAGGTGACAGCTAGTAGGCAGTCCAGTCATGTAATAGAATTAGAGAACCATTCTCGCTATAATTCCCAAAACACAATATATTCCCTGGGTAGGCTCATTATGTTGTGCAATTTTGATATCATTAGACTACCGTAGATATCTCACTTAAAAAAAACAAATTTTCTGCTCATGCAAAAAAATGCAGGGTGGCCATTTGAGAATATTCCATGAGTCAACTTTTGCGACTACTACTGTTCAAATGCGATACCGAGCTTCATCGACGCAGCTTGCCTATACTGCTGATTGCCTCCAGACAGAAGTAACAGCCAACGCTCCGCATTCACTATCATAATCCTTGGGATATTTAATGTAGTGAGATTTACCAAATAATCTCTGTATAGAATAAATGTGAAATATAGCCGTTTCCTTGGTTTCGTTCCTGCTTCGGGAATCTCGAGATTCGCGACGGATATCCGTGCGATAATTGACCATGGAACTGAACTGTCTGCTGAACTCAGTATCGGGGTTTAGCTGCCATAGCATGGATTTCTCTATCAACAAATTCCAAGATTCATCGTCACATGTCAACGATACGCTGCATGCTGGAACATAATGTGTATATTCTGTCTTGTCTTCGCAATCAACAAGTCAAGAAAGATCTTTGTTCTTAGTAATTGTTCGAACATCCAGAGACACTTCGTCAGGACGCACTGGAAAGAACTCGAGGTTACGCAAAAAGACAGTTTGTATACTGTGATGACTGAATTCCTTACGAAATAAGCAGTCTGTCATTGTAAGAGTAAAATTTACCTTTGAAACATAGTTCTTGGGATCGGTAGTGAAAGCCTCTCACGCTCTCTTTCGTGACAAATTGCAAATATCTGTAACTACTGCGTCTCCAAGATTCGTTCTAGAGATATCCAATTCATGAACGGTTGCTGGGGCGGATTGAAGAAACGCAATAAAAACAGAATCATATAAACTGTAGCATTTAAGTAATCGTAGCACACGTAGCTCTTTACAAGAGTTGGCTATCGTAGCGAGTATCCCGCCATTAATCAGTGCAAAAAAACCTACAGTCAATTCTTGAAGTTTGGAAGTCTGTGTGAGAAATTCTATGATTACGTCTGCTTGAGGACTAACATCAATTTCTCTGTAATAGTAAAATCCTGAATCAATTTTCAGATTGGCGAGGTTCTGCAACGATGAACCACAATCCCAGAAACTACTTAATAAAAGGTTGTTAAAGCATGCAATATGAATATCTTGCAAGACATAGATGTTGGGAGGTTGCTCTGCGCTCAATAGAATTACCCTTGTTATATCTTGATAATATATGGCTTGCGGTGGAAGGCAGAGTTTAAGCAGACCGTTTGCCAATCTCTTCCGCAGAGGCCTTGCTAACTTTTGCTAAATCCTGCAGACACCTTGCTAAATTTGGTAAATACTCATTTCCTGACTATCCAAAATATTCAGGGAGAGTCAAATTGAGAAGTTTCTTTGGCGCGTTGAGCAAGATGATACTCGCTCGTGGGTCATTTGTGTCCTCCAAATAATCCGGGATCAAAGTTGTAAGGCGACGAACAGTGGACTCAGACACTCAGCAAAATCCTGAGTTATGGAAATTAGAGATAGGGAGCGTAGAGTATCTTTGCACGACGCAATGATATCGTATAGAATTGTAAGACCGCAAAATGAAGTGTCGCGTACTGTTAAGGATTCAAGTCGGTTGAAATTGGTGATAGGCTCTTGTAACGTGATAAATGTATGTTTGGAGAGATCCAACGATTTCAGAGTAGGTGCGACCTTTTTGAGCTTCGCTAATTTTGCAGCAGCGCTCAGATCAGAGTAATACGGATGATCACCAAACCTTTCCCAGCGTCTTAATGTGAAGTCTGTAGCGTACCAGCGCCTGCTAACTGGAATTTTTCAATAACGAGCTTGAGGAACGCAAAAAGAAAAGAGGACATACCTTTTTCAAGTATAAAATCTTTATTTCATCAATATGCGAGAATATCTCGAGGATAACCTCGTCTGATAGAGTCTCAAAGTAGCATTCGGTGCTAGGAGGAACAATCTCTTGCGCGTCCGCTGTTTCGCTCTGAGCAATTGGAACTCTTCTGAGGGTGAATCGATAATTTGGCATGACCTTATTTTCTATTCGCTATAGTCTATTCAAATAATCGACCAGATTCCTGCAATTATGTATGACTTGGAGGTAGGAACGCGTCTTCTGTATCCACGCGCGCAATTGTCGAAACTCTGAATAACAATCAGTTTTGGGTTAAGGTTTAATGCTAGCCTAGATAGGAAAAGGGTACACCATCAACGATTGTTTGACGCGATAACTTTTATACAAATTTATACTGCAGCTCCAATCAATTAATACGCATTAAATATTCAATTGCTCATCTAATGACTGTGTCAACTAAGAACTGGGGCTGTAAAGGAAAATGCCGTATGCGATATTATTTACCAGTATTATTCACAGTGTATAATTATCGCAAATATTTTTGATGAAAGTTCTGCGATTAAATCGATGCTACATTATTGATGCGATATAATTGCAATAATCGCAGCGGTATTATCTCATTATAGCAGTTATTAGCAGGGTAACTGACTTTAACCATGACGCATGAATAGTCTTCTGAGCCCCTGCATCTTGTAAACACAAAGACAGTCTAAATTTGAGCTAATCATAATATATATTAAAACAGATACCATAATTGAATTAAGCAGATTTTTCTGTCTCATTTGAATATTTTGTTAAGTTATTTCCAGTGTTTTTGCTGTTGAAAACGCGTCGTACAGTATATATGTTATATGTGGTCCTACACGGTTTTGTGTGGATGCTGAATGGCCTCGCGGAGTAGCAGGGCAGTTCAAAAGGAACATACCTTATATGTCGTGATAGTTATTGCTGGTCCGGACTTCGGCATTATAGTATCTGCAAAAATACTACAATTCATATAAATATTATTCAAATAAAGCAGGAATATTTGAACAGTCTAATCTACCTTTGTTTCTATTCTACACTATGTTGTGGAGGATTTGCCGAAAATGGGTAGTTTTCGTGTTCTTTTGCTAGTGATGTTATTTGACATCTATATTGATAATTTATAATAAATATTATAGTCCATTAATTAAGGGTCAAGATAGATGTGATAGATACAAGTAAATGAGTGACGGGGATTGGGTCTAGAGTCCTCAGAAGAGACA
>JAJMBS010000074.1:0-16478 GCA_030572775.1 [Lipomyces] yamanashiensis
GAATTCAATGATCGCGCGTTTTTGGTGCGTCCAGGGCGCGCGCAGCTGATGGGTAGAACCATGGGGACGCACATCTGGGTTTGGTAGTAGCGCTCTGGTGACTCAATTTGATATGGATATCATAGTCTGATCATGCTTCAGGGGATCGTATAGGGTGTAATCTTTGGAACTCCAGATTCATGATCTGACTTCCCTCTTCTTTCTTTCTTGCTCTGCCGATTGTTACAATAATCTACTCACAGCTCTTTCTAGGTATAGACGGGTCTTTCAGCATGGCCGTTTAATGGATTGTCGACAAGAATCTCTGTCGTGATGATACCAAAGATATCCTCGCTATCCTTGATCTGCTTGATATCGGAAGAGCGCACCAGAGCATAGCGCCATTTTAAAACACGCATTTTCAAAACATTGTATTACAGCATACAGCGCACAGCACACATAAATAGCGCACCACAAGACAGAAACGGAGACATCACATATATCGAGTCCGGCAGAATGGACTCCCTAGTTTCAGAGGAAGAGGTACTGGTGATTTCATTCTGTGCTTCAAAGTCAATCTGAGATGCAACCCTAAGCCTTTGCACTACAGCTCAGCATATCGTTCTTCGAACAATTGAAGGAGATGACACTGATATGATTGCCCGAGCATTGGAAATCACAATAATTGCATAGTCGTTGGTTTATTCTTACTGTAACATATTTGCAGCTCCAACTGAATGAACCAGGGTCGAGCTCTTGCTCAAGTGTTGGTGGGACGACTATGGTTGCGGTTAGCTTTGAAGCCATACAAATTACATTTACTATATATGTATTATATAAATACATTACTCTATAATCTACAATTGTAAACGTTGCACTACATCACTTCTTCAGCAAATACTGTCCCTAGAACCAATATATTAAGAAAGATTGAAATTGTATTAGCCACACGGTTTCAGCCACTACCGCCCTATTTCATCGTCATAGACGAAGAACGTGAAAATGAACGACCTTACCTTATTTCGCTCTCCACAGTCCGCTTTCTATTTCAACACAGGCAAATTCAACATTTGGTAACTGTGTGTGTATTCCACTACACTACAAACTTCGCTATCATATATCAGTGTATCTTACAGAGTTTCAGAGGTTGTAACGGACCGTTGATGACGGAAGTCGAAGTTATCGAGCATGCCGTGAGACAGTTATCGGCGGTGCTTTTTAACGGAGTTGCTAAGAGCAGTCTTGTTAGTGAGTATGGCCAGCAGCAGCAGCGTCTGACTGATATTCATGGGTCTAATGGTCTCAAGCGTGGGTAGTCTCTGCGACGATTGAATTTTGATGTTAGTGCATCGTTGGTGTCGAAGAAGGCGGAATATGCAAATCGGTTGATATCGCGCGCATTATATGGACGCGTGAACATGATCGATGATGAGCAGTCATACACTTCAGGTGTTGAGGATTCTTTATTTTGTGGCTGATATGGGAGAAGTGTATCGGCAACATCGAAGATGGCAGGCGAATTTTTGACGACTTGAGACGTTTTATGGCATGTGGTCACTTGTCTGATTTGATGCAAACATTCGTGCTTGGTTTCGTGCGTGTGGGTTGAGCTAACTACGAATGATTATAGCGGTGAAATGTAATCCCGATATACGAATTTTGAAGCTGCTGGCCCGCTTCGGAACCGGTTTCGACTGCGCTTCAAAGAAGGAGATGGATCTTGTGCTCAGTCTCAGTGTTGATTCGTTCACGCACATCCATGCAAAGACGTCTTGCTTGTGAGACACGCGTCTCAACGCGGTGTGCGTAAGAAGACATTCGACAACGCCGACGAGCTTTACAAGATTTGGAGGTGTTTTCCCGACGCCGAGTTGCTTTTACGGATCGTGACGGATGATACTTGTGCGCTGCTTAGTTCGACACGAGAGCTGATTGCCCTTGCGAAGCATCTTGTTTTGAATCTAGTTGGAATGCCGTCTCGTGTCGGGTCGGGTGAGGAAGGCGCGCAACCTTTTGTGGCCGCAGTCGAGAGCGCGAAGATGGTATTTGACGAGGTGACAGGATTGGGAGTCAGGCTCTCGATTTTGGATGTCGGCAGCGGATTTTGCGACGACAATTTTGAGCAGATTGCGGCTGTCTTAGGACCTGCGCTTGAGGTATAATTTCCTGCTGAGGATAATGTAAGGATTATTACAAAGTCGGGACGATAATACATTGTATCTACATTCACGTTAGCAGCGCACGTATTTGCGCGTAGAAGCATTGAAGACGATGCAGCACGAGAGAAGGAAGGTAACAAGAAGCGAGTGATGGTCTACCTCTACGATGGAATATACGGCAACATGGATGCATCCTCTATAACCACCAGAAACCGACAGTGCGAGTGCTCAGACATGCCAGCAAGCAGATGTACGGTTTGGCAAGCAACTACGGAGGTTTTGGACATCGGTGTGGCGTCCTGCCTGCGATGGGATTGACTGTATTGCGAGTGATTGTCGATCGCCGTATGCGCTCGACATCGGAGATTGGGTGTATTTTGATAATTTTTGCGCGTATACGATATGCGCAGCGACGGGACTCGATGTGTTTAATGATCAGTGTGAGGTGGTGTATGTGTGCTCTGAGGACGACGTTGCAGAGATGCGTGAGTTAGAGGAATAGCCGCAGGATGGCACGACCAGCCAGATAGGTAGGAGGGGGGTCGAAGCAAGCGATAACTGGACTTCTAAGGATTGAGTAATATTGTCGTGTACATAGGAGCCAGTGTACGATGCTATTCTGAAGGGTGTATGTGTATTTATGAAGGAACTTTGGTGCTTGGTTCAGGCATCGAAGAAAGTGAGGTATGGTATGCGGGATTCAGGATATAAACAGTAATCATTTTACGCTAACACAGCAGAAAGAGAGCGAATTTGGGTAAGGGTTGTCCAAAACAGGACATAAACCCGGGTTCACAGGAAGAGGGCGCACAGAGCACAGCACAGAAAAGAGTGCGGCATCCACGAAGGACGAGCGGAGTATTGTCGTTGTTTGAGTCTGGACAAAAAGAAACAAGAAGTGCAGCAACAGGAGTTGAGTATCAAAAACAGCAGCATCTGCGCACCACGTTGACAACGGGATGCGGCGAAAGAGGAAAGAGGTGGGGTTCAGCGGGCTCTTATAAACACTGTTTTCAGGGACAGCCCCGCATCCCCGCATTTTGTTGCTGTGTCAGCGAGTACGTACACAGTCTACGTGATGCTGGTGTAAATAGCTGTTAAATAGCTGTACTTTGTAGCTGTCGTATGGGATAATACAGTAGTAACTGCATCTGATAATCCAGATCTATCCATTATACTCCACACTGTACTCCGACCAAAGATCCCACACAACAACCATCTCGCCTGCTCCAAAGCAAGCGCATTCAAAACACTCCGCGCCGCACGCTTCGGCTGCTTGACTCGTCACTAATCCCTTATCTCTGCTAACAACCATTCTGCCGCTGTTCTCCTCCACACGCTTAACTTGCTGCCTTCTCGCCCTTTGATTCCCTCTGTCTCGTGTGTCATACCACTCTCTTTCACACATTTCACACTCCATTTACACAATGACTAAGATTTTGCGTATGGGTGTCGCCGGCGCCGGCCGTATGGGTCGCATCCACATCGAAAACCTCCTCGACATCCGCAACGTCGAAGTTGCCGCCGTCTGCACTGTCATGCCCCATGAAATCGCCTGGTGCAAGGAGAACCTGCCCGACGCCATCGTCACCCCCGACTACGACGAGTTCGTCGGCCTCGCCACCGTGGACGCCGTGTTGCTCGTTACTCCTACCAGCTTCCACAAGGAACAGGTCCTCAAGGCCATGAAGGCTGGCAAGCACGTTCTCTGCGAGAAGCCCCTTTCCGGCACTCCCCAGGATGCCTGGGAGGTCTATCACGAGTCCCTCAAGTACCCTGACCTCAAGGTTGGATGTGCCTTCCCCCGTCGTTACGCCTCTGTCTATGTCGAGGCCCGCAAGCGCATAGCCGCCGGTGAGATCGGTGAGGTTATCAACCTCCGCTCGCAGACTACCGACTTGTACCAGAACGACAAGTTTATCATTGACTACTTGAAGGTCTCTGGTGGTATCTTCCTTGACTGCACTATCCACGACATTGACGCCTGCCTTTACTTGCTTGGCAAGGATCTCGAGCCCGACACTGTCTTCGCTACCGGTACCACCGAGGTTCTCCCCGAGCTTAAGGAGTTTGGCGATGTTGACGATGGTATGGGACTCATTACCTTCAAAGAAGGAAGCACCATTATCAACGTTTACGGATCGCGTGACAACCGCCACGGACACCACTCCAGAACCGAGGTCGTCGGTACCAAGGGCCGCATCCTCATCAACGGCGACCCCCGTCTTCTCCAGGTCGACATCTCTGACGAGAACGGAACCCGCATGATCGGACCTGATTCACACATGGCCGTGTTCTCGCCTGCTTTCAAGCTCGAGCTCGAGGGCTTCCGTGACTGGATCCTCAAGGACGTCGCGCCCAACTACAACCTCAAGGATGCTGCCAAGGCTGTCTCCATTGGTTTCGCCCTCATGGAATCGCTCCACGCTAAGCAGGTTGCCCCTGTCAAGTTTTACTAGATATGTGCTTATTAGATCTCTTGATGTACTAAAAAAGTAATAAATAATCTTCATTTTTTTTCATTGTAATCTCATGATTCATAGCTACAGGAACTGCGGCTCATCTCTAAACTCAATTCACGCGTTCCTAACAATTTATTGCTTTTTCATTCAAGAGCCATTATGACTAAAACTTAACTACCCATTATGTAATTGTAAGTAACTATATGGCCAGTGTGTGCTTTTAGCGCAAGAGTGAGCTTCAGCAGATCGAGTTGGTTCTTTTAGACGGGACAAGCCAGAAGCGATCAAATATTCGTTCAAATTGAGATTGGAGATCTGATTGTCTATTTTGAAGCAGTTTATTTCTCGCAGACATCTCAGTGCGAGAGTCAACTACCAGTTCCCCGTCAGTCACCTTCAGTCTACATTTTTCACAAGTGACAACAGATGCTTACACCGCGAATACAAAGGCTAGCCTTTGGGCCAAATAATTCGATTCGTCCAGCTCCTATATTTCCACCGACAATAGACCCGAGTGATCCCGGAGCAAGCATTGCACCCGAGATCCGCCGGATTCTGTTTCTCAATCGGGAGCTTGTTAAAGCCCAGGCTCGACTTCTTCATGATACAACATCTCCGGATTATCGAGCCAGTGCTGGTCTTAATCCGAGTACTACCAATAGTAGCAGTACTGATATTAGCAGTAATAATGGACGCAACTCCAAATATACACAAAAGGACAGAGAGTTGGCGATATTGCAACTAGATTTGATCACGGTCCTGGCAGATATACCGCTCGTTGTATTGACAGCGCTAGTGGAATGGGTACTGACACGGCTCTTTCGACTGCGTCTGACGTTTAGAGATCCGCATGCAGTGATTTTAGCTATGTCTGCTGATGGAAGTCAACTAGAAGGAGACGGATGGAGACATTTGTTTTCAGGGCTGTTGTCAGATCGGTTGTATCAGTCTGGGATTGGTATCAGGACGAATACGATAGCGCCGCGTAGACATTCGAGGCACGCGCCTTTTGCAGTGGTTATAGCCGAGAGATTTGTGCAAGGTATTGAGTTTGGGTGAGTCGTGTGCTTGTGTTTGATAAAAGTGCATACATGATGCTAATGATTGAGTAAATCAGCAAGAATGCGTTCTTTTGGTTAGTTAGCTATCCATTCTTTCACCATTCGGTATTGCAGTCTTTATCACTTGTCCCTCCTACAAAGGTGTTTCCTTCCATCTCTTCGGCGATGAGTCTATGTTTTGGTATAATAACCGGCGCCCGCAAGGACGGTTTGTTTGTCATTGGACTGTCTCTCGCCAGCCAGTTCGTCGACTACATTTTTTCTGGCATTATCAAGTGGCCAATACCTAAGCAGTCGGGATTATTTTACAACTCGTTGCCATTAACTGGTATGGCCAGTGCAGAGTCTATGTTGGTGAATATTATAAAGGCTCCAATCCACGCGTGGCTGTATCGGTATATCGCTCGCCAATTCATCAGTTCAGCAGACGCACCCGACGTACTTTCCACTTTACCTAAGGATATTGTGTATAGAGATACTGAAATTGGAAATTGGGAGTCTGTGGTTGAGGTGATGATTTGGGAGACGGCGTTATCCTTTTGTATTGTGGTGGTGAATGTGATGAAGATGCATTGTGTGCGGTGGTGGAGTTCGAGATCGGGGCGAGAAGATAACAATCATGGTAGTGTCAAAATTGAGATTGAGGAGTTTAGTGTAGAGTAGTTATTGCACGTAAATGAGTGTTTGGTTTGCAGTGTATAATAGTTGCGATGGGATGGGATATGGATTTGTTTGCGCACCAGTCCAGAAAGTTAATACTTGTTGATTGATAAGATATTACTGAATAGACATACATTTGAGTAATATCATGATGGCACGTTGGAGGTGCTGCTGGTGATGATGAGCTCCAAAGGCTGTTGTTGTTGTTGTTGTTGTTGTTGTTGTAGATTTTGCGGATCAGTCTGTCTCTGCCTCCTCCACGTGTGTGAAACCACTCGACAAAGAAGCCAGTCAGTATCGAGCACTAACAGCACATGACGATATCAACACGAGCATCACAAAATGCTGCTGTCCGCGTGCACACAAACGCTGGTCATCAGTCACTGATCGCTCATAACTAGCTGCCCATGTTATCAGCACTGATTGGCTTCTTCATCCTCTCCACATCCACTCTTTGGCCAACACGCTCGCTCTTCGCCATGGCTTGTCCCAATCCGGTAAGTCTCTGAACTCTAATTGTATCCAGACGAGACTCAGCTGGCGCATGTTAAGCAAGATAAGGTTTGTGTGGCTTGGTCTAATTTGGGCAAAAGCGACAGACTTAAAAATACCGGGGACTCAGAAAAGAATTGAGAATGCCCGCAGTCGAGACTCTTGCCCGCGCTTCAGCAGCAACAACACCTTCACCCGTCAGCTACAGTAGAACGAGCCTGCTTCAGGTTGGAAATGGTCGCGTCGGAGCCAGAGTTCTCGGACTCAGAGTCAGAGCCATTGCTCAGCAACAGCGACAGCAGCTCCTCGAGCACATCGGCTGCCAGCAGGTGGCGGTCTGACTTGAGCTCATCCTCATCAACCTCCTCGGTATCCTCCACGGGTTCGTCGCGTCGTCACTCCTTCTGTTCGCATTCTAAAAAGTCCTCGTTCGAACTGGAGTCAATCGAAAGCGTAGTTTTGTTGAAAGTGGGTCGATCTTCTTTTCTGTTTCTCTGACTCTTCATTGGGAGTATTCAGTAATGTTGGGGGGGGGGGGTGCGGGTGGGTTACATGCAGGACTAACTAAATCTCAACAGCTCGACTTATTCCTCAGCCACCTCGAAAAACGATTAGCTGCTCTCGAATCTTACAACACAGACAAATCATCATCTGCTTCTTCTGATGCAGCATCAGTAGACGAAAGCTACAAAACCGCGCTCGAAACCCTCGTCTCCGTGCGCGACGCTTGCGGTCGACTCGGCGGCGAAGTCATCGGCGAGAGCTGGCACCGCGGCGAAGCTATTGTAGCGATCCTGGAGAAGCGGTACAGTGAGTCGTGGGTTGCGCGCGGTCCATTGCCGTCTAAAGTTTCCGCTGGCATGCGGTTTCTTGAACAAAAGCTGACCGCGCTGGAGGAGCAGTGCTATTGCACTATTGGCGCGACGATGCAGAGTGTTGCGGATTCGAATATTATCGTTGGCGCTGGTGCCGTTCTCGACAAGAGTATCGAAACAGCACTCCAAATTGCGCGCACGAGACTCATCACATACGAAGAACTGCCGCTCCAATGGCGGGAAAACCCACATATCTATCGAGGCTACCGGTTCTGCGCCACGTACTCGGAGTGCGCGTTGAGCATGTTCAAAATCCACAACGAAACCTGTAATATCTGGACACATGGCGTCGGATTCTTCATGATGCTCGCTGTCGCTTTTTACTACTACCCCGCCTCGCCGTTGTTTGCCACAATGACATTCTACGACAAAATTGTGTTTGGCGTGTTCTTGTTGGCCGCGTTAAAATGTCTGCTCTCATCCACTGTCTGGCATACTTTCAACAGCATCGGAAATCTTTCGCATAAAAACCGCTTTGCCTGCGTCGACTACACGGGCATCTCGATTTTAATTGCTTGTTCAATTTTGACTACTCAGTACACCTCCTTCTACTGCCAACCCGAAATGCGCACAATCTACATGTCGACGACCGCATTTCTTGGAACCCTTGGTGTTTTCTTTGCATGGCATCCAGCCTTTGATCGTCCTGAAAATCGATGGCTTCGTATCACTTTTTTCATATGCCTTGCGCTTTCGGGAATGCTGGCCCTTGTTCATCTATCATGGACGCGAGGTTTAGTTGCCACTTTTATTTTTTACTTGCCAATCGTCAAGTCCTTGCTGTGCTACTCAACGGGTGTATTAGTCTATGGATTTCTTTTCCCAGAGCGATACCTTCCAGGAAAGATATTTGACTGGATTGGTGCCTCGCACAATCTATGGCATTTAGCCGTCGTCGGTGGTATTTACTATCACTATACTGCCACGCACAAGTTCTTGAGTAACGCGCGCGAGTTCAGTTGCTCAGTTAGAGTATGATTATTCACTGAGCGAAACGAGCGCAATACTTTACGATATCTCGTGGTTGTGGCGACTGTATTATTCATAGTGTTACATTTTATTCATTTTGTGCTATCTTTACTCTTTTCATTTGATCGGGCTCTGGTGGGATATATTTCCCACTATACAAAAAAATCATTTTTCATTATCTTTGTGAATTCGTGATATCATGTATATTTCATTAGACTTTGGCATTTCATTCTTCATTTGTGTTTTCGATTCTTTGGGCGTTATTCTCTTCACGTGACTATTATGGCTGATCTATTGGTTTCAACATTATTAATTAATAATTAAAATATGTACATACATTAACGTTATCTAATATATTATATCTTATCATTGCTCTATTTATTATCGATCTGTTGCAGCTAGATAGAGTACGACGAAGACGCTTTGGAAGGAACGAGTGGTGCTGCGGCTCGATTGTGAGGGCTCAGCTGTGGCTGGGTCCATCGCCTTATCCACGTAACGCGCTCGAGTAGGCACGCGCTCACTTAGGTACATATTCTTGACTCGGAATATACTTGCACAATTGCGCAGAGTAGAAGTCGAAAGTGGTCTTGGTGGTTTTGGGCATATGAGGATTGTATACTAATTCGAACGAGCGAGGAGCGGAAAGACTGAGCGAGAGATTGAGAGATGACTTCAAAGAGACCTACGTCGGCATACTTCCCATTCTTATCAGCTGGTGCTGGTGCGAGTGAGTTTTTTGCGCCGATAGCGACATTTGACGAGCGTTCCCCAAATAATACGAATGCCAGACGAGTTAGTACAGCACCTGAGGCGAGAAGAAAGGTTGGTGGAGCGAGTAAGAAGCATGGACACAGTCGGAGTGTGCTTGCGATGCCGTCGACACCTGTCGATCAACAGCAAAGTGCAAAGGTGGTCAGCGGATTAATGACTCCAGATTCTACACCAAAGAAAGGAACACAACAGCAGCAATTGCCAAATATTAAAGGAGTTGGATATTCCGGCAAAGCGATGTTGACACCTGTTGCATCGCCTGCACAATCTCCGCAGCTGGAAGGTCATGATACCTTGAAAGAAGGACTACTATCAACGCCTACACCGATGTTAGTCACGACGACGACCGCGGGACTTGCGAGACAAAAGCAAAGACAATCAACGTTGGTATCGTCAACCTTATCCGCTTCATCATCGTCGTATTCGTCGTCCTTGTCGTCCACATCGCCTTCGTCCTCTTCTTCATTGCGCTCGCCAACTTTTAGCTCTCACAGGCTTGCGCCGTCATCTAGTCAACGCACTCGCTATCCACGGCCATACCAGCAACAGCAACTTGCAACCAACAAGCCGGTCATAGTCCGCCCCACAACAACTTCTCCTCCTCTGCCTCCTCCAAAAGCGCCCCAACGAAGCTCTTTTTACAGCTCTATAGCAGGCTCAGGAACTTCACGTCGGGCAACAGCGCAGCATGAAGCGGCTATCGAACGCGAGGATTTGAAAAGACAGCGCGAAGCTTTAGAGATTTTGCCTCCGATTGCGAAAGTTGCCGTGCGCTCGATACTTTCTGATATTGGCTATTCGAGTGAGATCGCCTATCCTTCTTTATTTCCGCGTGAGACTAACATGATTGGTGTGTTATAGTGAGCGAATTTTACGAAACGGCATTGGACTTGGCTGAAGTTTGCGAGTCTTATTTTAATTTACCTGAGCATTCATCGCCACGGCTTGTTCTCGGGCTCGGTCGTAAGAAGTGATTGATTATAATGACGCGAGCCTGTGCGTATTTTGTTGGAAATTTTATAAGTTGAGAAAGATTTTGCTTTATGTTTTAGGGATTTAGAGGGATTCGGAAGATTTATAGAAGATTTCTCAGTTAGATAGGGGTTATATATTGCATTGGGCTGGGATTGAGAAGATTTCATTTGTGCGGGTGTTTTATATATCATGGACGAGTGCATGATGGCTAGAGGGTTATAAGTTGAGGAGGTAGGAAAAACGTGTAAATACATTACAATATAAGCTTTATATAATGCTTTATTTTCGTTTCTGGAAAAGAAAAGTATGTAAATCAGGACGAGTAGTTGTGTTAGTACGTCGCGCGTTCACGTGATCATGAGGTTGTCGATATTGAAGTTCGGGTTTGACGCGTGGGTTGGATCATCGCCGAATTTGCTACGGAACGAAAGAGCGAGCAAGAAGATGCCATTTATGTATGATTCAATTTCCATCTGGAGATATTATGCTGAAAAAGCATTAGTATGGAAGACTAATGCTTGTTAGACGACGATATTTACGCGTGTCAGAGCGACAGACGCTGCTAGTCAGGATCCACGTCGCCTCCGCCGCTGACGCAGCCTACTTCACATCATCTACTACATCAGCAACAGCAGAGAATGGAAGCAGTAAGAGCAGTCGATTAGAAGATGTGATTGCAGCGATTCGACCGGTTGTGTATGCGCGATTACGGGATATAACTGCGGAGACCGTCACGGCGGGCGAGATGGTGAGTGCGATTCGGTCTGCGCAAAACGAGCGTGCGGAAGAAGAGAGAAGGAGACAGGCTACGCTAGATGCGATTGCAGGGGAAGGAGATGGGACTAAGATTGAGTTAGGGAAGATCGAAGGCGGAAAGGGGGATTTGGTTAGGAATGAAAAGGAAGGATGGGCGTGCAAGGTGTTTTTGCGACGCGATGAGGACAGCAGCAAATTGCTGATGAAGGAGCTGAAGGTGGTAACCAGTCGACGGTCGCGACGACTGCTAGAGCACAAGGAGGGCAGGATCATCGATCTGGAGAGTGAGACACCATTTGCAGCAGATGATGAGGGTGAAGACGAGGGGGACGGGGATGTGAAACCTCAAATGGCGACGGATTACAATGCGTTTTCAATTTATGGACGAGTGTTGACGTTGTTGCTGAGCCGAGAGCGAGGACAAATGAGAAGCAAGACAGCCGAGGAGGAGAAGGAGGAGGAGGAGTTATTTGGCCGGGTAAGCAGCGAGGAAGAGGAGGAGGACGCCACGAAGGAGGGCGAGAAGCAGAAAAATAATGGCGGAGTGAGTCAGTCAGCTGAGGAGGACGCGACAGCAACCACGAGAGGGGTGACACTTGCGGGGATGACGGCCTGGATTGGCGCGTCGCAGGCGATGCGGGCGGATGAGGCGACGATGGATTTTGAGGAGCGTTGAGCAGCTGAAGCTGCAGAGGAATTGAATGTGAATGTGTCTACGATGAGGATGCGAAGATGCGGGGCCGAGTGTTTACAGATTGTTGCGTTTGGCCAAGCCAAGGCGAAGGAAGCTCAGTCGGAGGTCACTTGACAGGCGAGCTAGTTATCGAGTGGAGCGGGCAGATGAGACGAGTCGCTGCGGAGACGGTCAGGTGAGTGCTTAGCTAATGTGCAAGTCAGCGAGAGAGACAGTAGCGAGGCAGAAAGGCAGAGGGCGGCAGCTCGGAAGCGTAGAAGAAAAGAGGATGCAGCATAGTTGGCGGCGGAGGAACGAGAGAGGAAGCAGTAGGAAAGAGAGTGGACGGTAGAGAGATTGTCCGGAAAGACACGGGCGGAAGAACGCACTGCGCGGGACAATCCGGAGAGAAGTGCGTGGTTAGAGTGGCGCCGCAGTATTACGCATCCGAATTGCAGAGTTGTGTGAATATGTTTTACGTGAGTTTGTTACTGAGCGGTTGCTGATTAGAGCAGATCTGATGCAATCATCAATTCAGATTGACTGCACTTTCTGCGCTATCCAACTCAACTCAACTCAATTGCTCAGAACCAACACTCACTTTCTCGATCTGACTGAGTCTCCGGTGGATTCCTCTCACGGCATTCCCACCCTAACCCTCGGCTCCTCGCTCTCTTTGCGGCTACCCCGCGTTTTGTCTGCACCCGAACCCGAACCCTGTCTAGCTGACTACAGCAGTCGCGGTTTTGACTTTGTTTTTTTCTGGCTCTGTGCGCTTTGTTCCCGACGCCGCGCTCACACTTCTCTTCTCCACAGCTGATACAGTACAGCCCACGCAGCTCTTCTCTGAGCTGCCGTTCTTCTTCTCTTTCTGCTCTTCCTCTTCATCTTCTCTGTACTCTGGCAACATTCCCTCAACCATCTTCATCGTCGCTCATGGCCTCCGTAGAACTGTCTTCCCATGCCACCGCGCCTTCCGCGCAGTCTCATCGCAAACGCGCCTACTTCTGCTCGCAGTGTGATGCCTCCTTCAAACGCAGCGAGCATCTAGTACGTCACAACCGCTCTCGTACGTCTCCTTTAGTATCCTTGGTCTTTTCTTTTTAAGACTTCTCTGCTAACTAATCATTTTCAGATACCCTCGAACGACCCTTCGATTGCTCCCATTGTCACAATTCCTTCGGCCGGAAGTATGTCCACCTGTCTTTTCTACCGTTTGGTTCTACCGCTCATGCTCACCCTCCGCTTCAGAGATATCCTCCAACGACACATCAGAAACTGCACTCGCGCTGCTCAAAACGGCAAACCTCCTCGTGCTCTTCACAAACCCCGTGCAAAGAAACTACCCTATCTGCCTCGCTCAAAATCCACGAGTTGCACCATCACGACCCTTACCTCCACCTCCGACAACATCAAAGCAGAACCCGAATGCCCTCTCTCTCCCCCTCTCAGCAGCAATGGCAGTGAAAATGCAAGCAAAGGTGCTGCGGCTGCGCTGGCTGCAGCCCACGACGACGAACCTGTCTTCTCCTTGCCTTCGCCTGCCTTCGCCGAGGAAGTTGCTTCCATCGTAATCCCCCATGACGACTCCGTCCTGCCTCCTCTTCCAGAAGCAGTAAGCACTGCCGCCGCTTCTACTACGGCTGGTGCTATACCCTTCATGAGCCCCTCTGACTTAATGGAGAGCCGTCGATCACAGTCAATCGACAATGGCGCATTGATGCATAATCGTGATCGACAACTTATGCCACCACCCTTCAACACCCCACCATCACCACAACTCTCAATCCTTGATGATGAGGTCGCGTCATGGAGCACATTTCTTACCGACGAGCAGGACTCGTTCAGATCTTGCTCGTTGCAGTCAATCGAGTTCAACCACCCCACGGCTCCTGCTCTACTACCTGAACTGTCTCAACCACAGCCACATATACATTTGGACAACACATTGCGCAACAGGCTCGCGCAATTGTTGCAAGAACTCTGTCCCGAAGTTGACTTTGGCAAATTAATCCCGTCGGCGGCTGCGCTGCATACCTGTATTGACACTTATATGCTCGAAGTCGACTCCGTTTTTCCCATCATCCATCGCAATTTCTTTGATTATTCCTTCCTTACTTCTATGCCGACTACAAACGATGTTAGGGATGAAAACGCAGCAGCGGATGCAATCTTGCTGCTTTCTATTATTACCACTGGCGCCGCCCAATCGGCCCAGGACGCCATCGCAATCCCGCTTAGATTAGCCGGTGCCCAGGCTCTCGCCCTCTTCGATGCAACCCCCTCCAAGCGCGTCAGTCTGACCGTTAAATTATCAACCTTCCAAGCCAGATTACTTTTCCATCTGTTTGATGTCTGGCGGGGTGATTTCGGCAATGTCGCACTCTATCTTGACGACACCGCAACCAAGCTTCGACAAAACATCTCTGAGTGGAACGAATTCTGCTGCGAAGTTGCCGATTTCGTCATGGTTCAGCGCGATAACATCAGTGATGCTGAAAATCTGAACCAAGCTGGCGAAAATGAAATGATTAAAGTGTGGAAAGATTGGGTTATGAGACAATCGTATGATCGCTTATTCTGGGCTTGCGCGGATATGATGTCGATGGTCGCGCTTGTCTATGGACAGCAACCGCTGGTGCAACAGCAACAGCGTCTCTACCACTTAAAGAAGAATCAAAAGAACATTGCTGGCGACGACACTGGTGTGAATAGTAATATAGACGACAACAGTCTCCATCAAAGTGAGCCCATAGCGTGGATGAACGAATTTGGCCAACCTCCGTTGCCCGAAGCCGAAGCTCTTTGGGTCTTGTCAACGGCGCAAGAGTGGCATCAACAAGCCGCGATCATCGACGAGAGTTCGATGACAGGTCATGCACTTGATGAAGCCAGTGGCAACGGCGAGATCAGTCTCTTTACCGTCAGCATCTTCCTCCATGCTGTGCTGGATTACTATCGCAAGATGGCGCACAGCAAGACCTCGAAACGCTCCTACGTCACCTGCGATGCGGCATGCCAGCAGCAGCAGGAAGAGATTGAAGACAAAATTCTCTTGCGCGCACTTTCTACTGACGAAGTGGACGTGTTTCTCGATAAACTCTCGCTCGTAGTCGAAGCGCGCAAATACGACTGTATCAACTCCGATTCCTCCCTCGTCGCTGTACGTCGCTGCGAGGCACTCGTCCACACCTGCCGTCTTCGTCAACGCGAGATTCGCGCCGCCGCCGACATCTTCGGAAATATTTATTTCAAAGATGAGTTTCAAATCGATCTGATCTGCACTCTTGGTCGTAACGGGAAGCGCGTGCATGACGCTCTTGACAGTGCAATCTACTACGCCCAGTTTTTCACATCAGCATCCGCGCGCAATGGCGAAAGAGCAGTCATCAAAGAAGCGACCGAGCTCCAGGGGTTCTGGGACGCGTGCATGTACATTATCTCATGGCTCGCTGTAATCGACGCAGTCTCTGAATCAGGCGGCGCTATCTCGCAGCCCGAGTGCGAAATCGTGAAACGGGTAGCGAACCTCATCGATCCCACGACTGTCGTCGGAACTCGCGTTGCTGCAGAACTGCAAGAGCGCCTTCCTGAATGGCGATGCCCGGCTGACGATGACGAGGAGGAAAACTTATTTGCGGGAGAACTGCAGCTCGTTAGACAACGCGCAAGTGAAGAACTGCTTAAACGGGTTACGCTAGAATTTTGTGAGATTTTGGAAGATTGCGGACAGAGATGGGGATTGGCTAGGGATATGGGCGTTGTTTTAAAACGGGCGGTCTTGTGCGTCAGCTATTGAAATCTAATTAATTGGTGTTATGATTTTATGAATATGTTTGCATTTTTTTTCATTATCTTTTCCCGGAAGTGTATTTTATCGTAAGCACTTGATCAGTGCACCAAGCTCATTACGCGTAGCTTTAAACTCGCCATTACAGCATTACAAGACTTTCAGAGTAGTTACTTCTTATAATAGAAGACAGGCAGACGTCAGTATAGCCCTCAACAGTTTCAGCTCAGATATATATTTTTCCGGCACAGTATCAGCTCAGGTGACTTCCTCGTTCATTATAGGTAGGCATAGACGTAGGTAAGGAGTAGGTACGGTACATTTGTTTCCACGTTAGGTAGTCTCTGTAACTAAGCGCTAGTACCAGTAAAATACAATAGACGTGAGTGTACATGCTTGAATAGTGATAGTGATGTTCAACGATTCTCAGTGATCTTCAGTGATCTTCAGTGATGCCGTAGTGATGCTGTAATGTAGTGATGCTGTAGTGTATTCTTCTCCTGCTAGCTCCCACTAGTCACCGCCTTCAACGGTGACCGCACATGTCCGCCATCCTGCCACCAGCTGCCACGAACCCCTATTGGCGTACTAGAGTATCATCGAGTCATCGTTTAAGGCAAACTGTGCGAGCATCCCAATCAGCCAGTTTCCCTCGGAGGGGGATTGGAACAAACTGCTGATCGATCCGGGTGCTATGCTGCGGGGGGACTGCCTGCCCTTCACCAGTGTCGCCTTTGTTAACCCGCAGGACATGTTGATCCAAAGGACACGATGCGTCCCAATAGCAAGCAAACGTATTTCAAGTCTGATTAGCTGAGATGTCTTCCATGAGCGGCGAGTGTAACTGAGCGAC
>JAJMBS010000075.1:0-11691 GCA_030572775.1 [Lipomyces] yamanashiensis
AAATCGCAAGTAATCTACATCCTAGCTCAATTCCAAGGCGCGACTCACCAAACAACTAAATCATACTACTACAGGCAAGCAGACAAAAGAACGAAATCCACAGAACCACACGTAAGCAGAGGAGCACGTAAATGCACTCACTGCTGCACTGCTGTAATATATGCTGCCTGTCACACATCATCTACTTTTATCCTATCTGTGCATTGCGTATTGCGGACGTAATGGTTTCTTCCGGATTTTGTTTCAAAATTTTTAGTCTTTTTTTATCTTGGTATTTGATCCAATGAAATGGCAATAGAATAATTGTAATTTTGCGTTGTGGAGAAGTGGGGGATTTGCGTGGCTGTACTTCTGTTGTCTTCGAAACGTAGAATCGAACGCAGAATCAGAAAGTATCCGATATTGCAGGCCAGCAAGCATGATATAACTCTTCAGATTTATACTTGTATTTGTTTTTCCATTAAAAGTGGAGCTGAGACTTAAAATGAGATACTGCAAGACTAAGAACGGCCAGAATTAAGGATATACTTCCGTTGCGCATCTGAAATGTAGAAACAGTCCTGTAGGTTGCACAGGAACTATAGCAAATTGCCTTGACTATTCACGATAATATAGATCATAATTACTACATATTTAAAGCTCGTCATATCTGTATGTAAAAGAAGAATTGAGTAGAATAATCATGAGTGGAGACACTTCTTGCCTATTATTTGCTGACTGCCGCATTAAAGCACACAAAACATCTCAGATTGTCTTATTTTTAATAGAATGATTTATACTCAGCCCTGCATCGTCCATGCCAGATCTTCTATATTTTTAGCTGCTGCTCATTTCAATTCCGCAAATTGTGAATCAGTCTTTGGTCTACTATCCACATTGTGTTGACCTGTCAAATGAAGCCACGAACGAACACGAATGCCAAACTCAATTCCGAAACAGGGTTCTGGCTTTCTTTCACTCTTGACTCTTGAATCTATTGCAAGAGCAGAGAGAGCAGTCTGTTCATGGAGTCAAGCCGAAGGTACAGAGATACAATACAGAGTGCAAGGCACAAACTCAGCAACATAGGCTTAGCAATAGGTGGGAAATAGAGAGAGGAATGTCGAGTCCCACCGGCGATTCGACACTGTCGGCTTCCGTTGGTAGCGTCCTCTCAAAATTCAGCTGACTTGCTTCCTTATGATCACCGATGCAGTTACAGAGCATTCCATTTGCTACAGAAGTCAGCTGTTCTTTTGTTCTTTTATATACGTTAACTACAAATAATATTATCATTTCATTCCCTATTTATCTGCTATTACTGCATTGTCAAGTTACTTTTTTTCGTTTATCGGACAAGGCACAGCACCGCCATGCAATTAGCGCGAAGCCATAGCTCAACTCTCGTGAAAAGATTTAGTGCGCAAAGTGAGGAGTAACTAAGACACAGTGACTTAAGTTGGGCCGAGGCCATGGGATAAGAATAAAAGTGTTGCCGGCAACCGAGGGTTGAGTACGCTGTATGCAAATGACATAACTATAGCCTGAATGCAACAAATAGCGTAACAGTGGTGATATAGTGGACTTTGGAGAAGTGTTTACTTGTCGGTCTGCTCGCTTCATTCTGCTGTGTGCTTTTTAATCTCGAATGTTTGGCTGCAGGACAGGACGCTCTGCTGCACGTTTACTGCACCCAGAATGCGCATATGCACACTCAAAAAGCGCACGATTGAGCATCAAGACAGAACGGTAAGCCTGTTTGGGATTTTGACTTTGCCTCCGCCTTCCTCTCTTTTATCCTTTCACTTCTTGTGCTGAAGACAAAAGAGTGCATCGTTTTGCCGTTTAAATGAGCTTATTCCTGTGTACAAAAGCAACCTCTCTTTTCTATTTGCGTTTATGCCTCTGTGCTGGACCGCTGCCAGGGCCAGCTGGCGATGTTATCACATCTCGTTGGCGGGCAGCGGCAGCGGCTTCTGCTACCTTGCCTAGCGGTCCGTCGGTATCGCGTACCTGCCGCAAAACCCTCTGCATCCCCTTCGGTCTTCTCTTCTTCCGCTATTCCCTTCCCTTCCTCCGCTCTTTATGACTTTTGTTAGGTTAGCGATACCTTGCGCACTTCTTGTCTGTTGCTTTTCATTCCATCCTTCTAGTGTACATAATTTTGTTTTGCTCTCGCCATGGCTGCCGTCCTCGTATTCTAGAGTGGTCGTCTAATTTCCAGCTATTTAACTGTCAGTTAAGTAACTTATATTAAAATTTCTCTTTTGCTTTCATTTTCTTAGGATCTGGCATGCGAATCAGCGAGAAATGCAATTTGCACGTAAGCTTTTTCATCTCCTCTGAAGAGCTCTGCTAAAGAGCGCGCGTGTGTGTGTGTATGTATACTGTATAGACAATAAGCCCCGACTCGGTTCTCTCCCCGCGATAAGGCTGAGAGTGGACCGAAATCACCTTTTTTCCTCTTCGTTAGGTTAGTTAACTAACTTTCACTCGACACTCATTTTACAGGTAGCTTTCTAGCCCTAACTCTGCTGTTTCTGGTCTCCGCGTGTTGAGATTTCGCTCCAAACACGGCCACTATGTAACCATCGGAGAAGCAGACTGTTGTAAAAACCTGACACTTTGACACGTCCGACAGTCGCACAGAGCACAGAGCGCAAGTAGACGAGGCTGGTGTGACAGATCAGTATTTCAGCCTTGGACGGTTGTGTACGGGTTTGCCAAGCGAGAGAATTGTGCCTAACTAACGGTTTCTCTACCGAGCTTGTTAGATCCTGTTCCTGTGATGAAGGTCAACCAGCACGGGAAGGCACGCTGAAGCTGTTGAGAGTTGTAATTAAAGCTGTTTTTTATTATTCTTTAATTTTATGCTTAACTAATAGTTATTGCAATTGTGTTTTTAATATAAATCCTCTAAATAAGAGAGTAATGTGGACTAGCCGTAGAAGGTTTTCCACAATATCTTTTCTTCAAAATCATGTCCTCTCTCGTCTTCTATTCTTGGAGGCTCTATTTTAGCCGTGAACAACTCATATATCCTGCATTATCACAGTTCTTTAGTCTTCGCCTTCGTTGATATTGCCTGTTTTCGATACGTTCTAGACCAGGAATGCTTCTGCCGCTAGCTACATTGCCCAGCCATCCCATTGTTGTATGGTTGTTTCAACTCCTTGTTGCTGCTAACGTAACGAGCAAGTTTGCATGAAAGTACATGTGCTGACTGAATTGACCAATAATTACAAAAAAATACTACTTGATCTACTAATTACATCTTAGTTGTCGTAAAATACATCCTCACTCAGTACTACACAGCATACAAAGTAACCAAATCGTCTATAAGCACCATCACATGGACGAACAAAGTTTTCAACCACCCTGCGCGGAAGCACACCGTGCTATGAATGCACCATAGCAAGAAACTGCACAGTGGTGTGGATCACCTAGTCTGGTGTGCCGTCGGGCGGTAAATGACCCACATTCAGGTACGGGAACAACAGCTGGTGCAGGGGGGACCTGGAAGTCAGTTTCGGGTATTTTATTGAGTATATTATCACATGCAAATGGAAGCATGGCGAAAATCAGGAAGCTACGGAAGTGGAGCTACTATTCCATGATTAGCCAACTTTTGCGAGAGGCAGAGAGTAATTAACCGTATTCGATACTTGCTTCTAGCTTTCTTAATTAATTCACAGGATCTTCTTTGCCTAATAGCTAACGCATCGGGTTGTTCATACTCCACTGAACTCCTCCAGTTTACGAATTGGCTTTTACTGCAAAAGCCGTTCTATCCCAGCAAATAAGAAACACATCTCCTCCGCACAGATGACGCGTAACTCACAGGCAAATCAAAAGAGGCTAACAATTAACTCCCATTACCTCTTTAAGAACGAAAGGGATCGCTGTGCGTGATTATTTTTTGCTTGATATTTGTGACGACTTTCTTGCATCTTGTTCTGAATAATATGCAAGTAAAGTATACATACCGAAGCGATATATAAACCCACTGGTGATTCCCTAGCTTTTTTCCTCTCTCGACTCATTACGTGCGTTCGCTAGTTTCATATATTTCTTGACATATTGAGGCTGCTTTATATATATATTGTCCTCGTCAGAAATCCGTTATTTTTGCGATATTTCTCACGCGGAATTTACGCTCGAATTCACCCCCCCCAAATCTCTGGCAATTATCATTCATTCTACATAACACATCTATTTTCTTGCTTTCATTTTTGAAAAGAAAATTGTCATTCGAGTACGCGATGCAAACTGTTTTCCAACTCTAGGCACAAAAAAAAGGCTAGGCGCACAATAATAAGCGGGTTTCGCGTGTATTGTGTTCAATATTCCTGGGGTTATGAGATTCTACTTTTCATTTTTTTCCCATTTAAAGTCGAAATGATTGCTTATTTTTCGATTTTGAAAGTTATTAAAATGAAGAGCGTTGTCGGTAAGTTGTGGGTTGTGAAAGTATTTGAATGCGGATGTATGATCGAACAATTCTTCAAGACCGCGTACGGCACATCCATGAAATCAAGAATACCACTGTTACTATTTGTTGTCAAATTCATTTTGTTTCAGAATATGAATAATGTGAATTGATAATTTGGAGAGAATTCAGATAGCGGGGCGGTAAAGATATATCAAATTCAATTCTTGAAAGTCCAGTAGGACTATATCCCCAGGTTTTTACAAAGCTCGAAAAATATACCAATGTGTAAGCGGCGTATTATTTCATTTTTTAAAAGTTATATCTATTTCTGGGGGCTCAAGTATATTTTAAATAACAGACTTTCGGTATTAGCTGCCGGATTGAAAGTAATCCATCTATATGAAGTCTTCAAAATCTGGTGAATGGACGATAACCGCAAATCTCTTACAAACTTCAAAATATACCACAGGCACTATGCAAAATTTAAAATAGCGCTGGCTTAATTCTTCAACAAAGGCCAGATTCTCCTCACAAACAATGTCGATGAATGAGGAAGCATACAAAGTTCTGGATTATTCACATTCAGGGCCCCAAGGTCCGATGCTACTCAATTGCGGAGATCTGAATCTATTTGTCTTCGGGGTTTAATATTCTTTTGAAGTTGTATTCAGAACCCTTTTAAAATAAAGACTATATTCAAAAGCAGTGGAAAATCAAATATGGTGCGAAAAAACATGCACTACATATTGACACGTTTTCGGAATCTGATTCTGCAATTCATTATACATCAAAGTCGCATGTACCATTCTCCACAAACTTTTTACAGGTCAATTATTTTTTCACATCTTTCTTTATGTGTTTTCGTGAATTTGGGGGAAAGGATTGATAAATAGCTCGTGTGATCAGCTAAATTATTTGTTATTAACATCTATTTCCGCGAAATCTGAGAAGATCCCAACTTCATAACGCATTCTCAGGCAATATACAATCTTCAACAAAATGTCTTCAGATTCAAGACATTTTCTAAGTCTATGACATTTTTCAAGAGCAATTACATTATTTTCACGGTTTTGTGAATATTTGAGATAGGTAATATCAAAAGTATTGTATCGCGCGATTTCATCCCTCAGTCATTTCACAGCGCATAACTTTCCAAACTTTCTCTTTCTTCATTCTATTTTTTTTTATTTTACTTTTCTTTATATATCACCAATTACAGGTAGCCGAAGTCAAATATACTATCTTCGGCAAATAATGAATGCAACGCGAGATATCATCGACACCCAGCTGCTATACCTCACTACGCCTAAAGTACTCAGCAATTCAAATCTCCTAACCTCTAATACAAACTTCCTTAACTTTGTAAAACTGCATATAATTAACTCAGAATCAAAAAACCGTCACTCAATTACCTGCAAATAATATTGATTTCCGCTTGATTTGTTCCGCTAGGTGTCTAGTACTCTCTAGTTTGTACGTAGTACCTGTGTAATAATCGGCGCAACTACTTCGGATCAACACTCGCTGCTCAAAAATATTTCTCTCACGAATAAAAGCCACATTTTCTAAAAAGTACCGAATTTTATCAGACAAAAATAATAGCAAAAAAAGTAGATCTAGACGGGACTCGAACCCGCAATCTTTGCCTCCGGAAAGCAACGCCTTACCTTTAGGCCACAAGACCTCACAACACGCATTTTAAACCCTTTAGCTCAATATACACCACAAATTTGTTACCCTAGCCCATGAATAAATTAACTAATCAATCGATCACGTGAGACTAGTCCCAAGTCTAGTCTCCTATCGAGATAATTCTGGCGAACAGGCTCGAGCTTCATTAACGGATCACAAGACGGAAGGTTGAAATACTGGATATATGAATTTATGTTTTACATCGAAGAATGACGGCTGGTCTTAAAGGAATCCAGTAATTGGTATATGATGAGTTAGGATTTATGTAATTTTGATATGTCTTGTAGTACTTAGCGTCAATAAAATCTACAACAACGAGTGCATTGTTCTTATTGGCGATAAAGTAAATGCTTTTTTTTGGTCTGTAGAGAGCTTTAACAAATAATTAAATATTAAAAATACTACAGGAGTGTTTGAAATATTTCCTTTATTAGTATAATCTGTTTGTATGATGCATCAAATATCTGCAGCTCATGGATAGACTTACTGCTGCTGATACATTCTGAATATGTGTTAGTCTGTCGTAAAACTACGTAGAGAATATGTGGCTGCTCTAGCACTAGCTCTGTTGCTTGACGCTGTGAGGTGTTTGAAGATGAAGGCTATGAGGATCGAAAGGATATTCCGCAGCGCTCGGCATTTGGAAAGCACAGAATTGAATAATATTGTTGATGCGAGATATTCCGAGAAACAAATTTGAGGTATGTAATCCCTGTTGCTGCAAGTGTAGATCTTAGTCGCTTGTCGATTTTGTGACTTGAGGCGTGTGCTCGTGTCCACTGCTCTGGCTCGATCGTACAGCTCTTCATTCTATTTAAATCCTCTTTCAGAATCTAGGCATATTCTCGGGTGTCTTTGTAATCTCCGGTCGTTCTGATAAGATAAACGCCTCGTCCGCTTATCATTCACTGATCAAACGAAGACAAAACGCACCAAGAAAAAAAAGGCAAGAAATCGCTTAACGCGAGGCCCTCGCCTGCGTGCCGGTCCAAAAAAAAAAGATGACTGTCATGATTTCTTAACTTTCTATTTCTTAACTTTCTTTTCTGTTTTCTTAGGCGCGCTCAGCTAAAACAGTGTTAAATAAAAACTATAAATCGCGTGAGGATGTCTGAACTTTATCTGGATTCAGTTTCCTGACGAACCGGAAACGAGAATGCCGATAAAGAAACATCAAGTTTGCTTGGATATAATCGAAAGTGCAATGATTATATCAGAGACGTGCTTTATTGTTACTGTCTTATTTTCAAAACAACGCCTCTATCATCAAATCAAGTTTCTCATCATCAAAACTCTACTCTCCTCCTTTAAATCCTCGCTAAATAATCCCATTTTTACTAAACCCTTTCCCTATTTATGCTGCTTTAGAGATGCCATTTTGACATAATTAGAGCCCTAACCCGATGGCTTGATAAACTGTCTGTGATTTCTTTTTGGGAGGTTGAGCCGAGTGCACTAATATTGATATCATTATCATCATAGAGAGAGATAGTCGGTGCGATTGTTGACAAGTGTTGATTGATCGTGACAAGATATATAATGATTATGATCTCCAGGAGTTCTTGTCGAGGGTTCGCTTCACGCTTTGCGAATGTGCGTCTAATAAGCTTTCTGCCTGTCATGTCTGTCTCTCGCAAGCGACAACGGCTGTGCGATAATGGCAAATGGGGACGACGAATGAGTGAACTACTAATGCACAGCTCTGAATAAGCTAACAGAATAAGAACAACGAATTCCGATCACGCTAGGGTGCAACTATGGGTAAACCTGCTAATTCACTAACTTGTTCTATTATGTGAAATATGTCGGGGGGGTGATGAGCGTTTGAAAAGTGATCTTCATTGCCGAAAACCCTTCTTGAATGTTCAATCTGTTCGACGGCACTTAGCTTGCCATCGTTTAATCGCAAATTACACTCATCTGAGCAATATCTTTCTGTTCATAGATTCTATTTTATTAAACTGATGATTTGAATAAAAATAGACAAGTTAGATCATATATCGACATAATATTTTTTTAAAAAAAAAGAAAAAAGTTGATAAAATAAAATAAAAATGAAATATATCACTTCCCAAGAACCAAAATGCAATTACTGATACTACTCCGAGTTTTCAAGACTGTTCTTGTTTTTTTTTGTTAGATGATGTGATAGTGTCGCCGCCGTAAACTTCAAAAAAATAGATATAAAGCAAAAAGTTGAAAACTAGATATGCTCGTTATGTACGTTGTCCAGAATATGGATAACTTAAATCATTAAAAATAAGCTGCTGTTGACAGCAATCAAGAGAATCGCGGAGCGGCCCGCCATAGAGTCGTTTTCCAATCTTCAAGTTTGTGATGCAATTTCAAAAGTCTGTCTCGTTTGGACAGGTATTGATGTTGATTAGCGATCGCTGGTTGCTGAGGTTGTTTATTAAAACTACCATCTTTGACGCTTTCGTATTGCTTCACCTCGTGATAAAGTCGTTTGTACTCTTCGTACAAAGTCTTGAATCGTTTTGCCATCTTGCGGAGTTCATACTCATCGTAGTTGTCGACCGATTGCGAGTGCGACACAAGCGAATTTGTCGGCTCGGCGAGATCTGCCGCAGTGATAGGCGGCGATGCACCTAATGGGGATGGCTTTCGAGGAGATTTCGTGCCAGACGATGAAGTGCTTTCAGATCGTGATCTTTGCATGGGTTCAGATACGGTGGACGACGACGTTGCTGTTGTTGCTTTTGTGTTTGTTGTAACTGCAGTCTTGCGCTTTTTGGTAGCTTCAGCTTTCCTGCGTCGAGACATCAAGTCTGCATCAGAATCCGAAGTAGCAGCTGTGCTGGCGCCGTCTTCCTCGCGTTCTCGCTTGAGCGGCCGTGGCTTCGGCCGCGCCTGTCCTTCAACAGTAGTAGTAGGGGTATTGCTAGCCTTCTGTTCTTTCGTCGGCTCCTCTTTTGCTTTCTCCTTCGTTGCTGGAGTCACCTTTGTCTTTTCAACAGTAGCAGTAGGGGTATTGCTAGCCTTCTGTTCTTTCGTCGGCTCCTCTTTTGCTTTCTCCTTCTTTGCTGGAGTCACCTTTGTCTTCAAGATCGCACCACCAGCCCGTTTAACAGGGTTGGCTGACGACGAACTACTGCTGACCGGAACGGCAACCGGTGCCGGTGCCGGCGCAGGAATCGACTCATCAAGCTCCAATGCCGGAACAGCATTACTCTCCTCGACCGACGATGCCGAGTCCGACGAATTTCGCAACCGTGGCTCGACCAGGTTCATCCACACCGGATCATCCTTGGGGATGTGCAGTCGCTCGTAGGCGTCAGTTGCACGCGAGATGGCACTGGCGCGCTCAGAGGGACTGTAGGCTCGCCATTCCCACGGACGGATGATATCTCGAAATGCAGCGTCGGTTAGGGCGAACTGGGCATCGCTGTCGTCGACGCTACTACTGCTATCGACCAGCGCAGCGTACTCGGCTAGGAGGGACTTGATGTCGTCGAGTGGCGCTTTAGTGCGCGATGCAAGTTGATTTGGCGATGAAGATGATGTCAGTGCAAGGAGGTGTGTCAGTCTCGTAGCTAGAGAGCGTAGAGAGTTGCGTGGTGAAGACGGGGCGAGCGTGGGCCTGGACTTGGCGGGAACATGAAGGGTGCTCGATAAATGTGGCGATGAAGGGGAAATGTGAGGCGAACGCGACGACGAGCGCGAATTACCGGGATCAAGAAGGGTGGTTCTGTTGGTGTGTCAGTATGTTTCAATATTCTGTTGAATTATTTTTTGAAAAAAGTGCCGAAAAGTGAAGGGGGCCGGCGTTAAGGCCTGAGGGGGAAGGGAAGATAGATAAAATACCTTAGAGTTTCTTTCTCGCGGAGGGGTGCTCGGGACCGCGAAGTGTTGCGCGGTCTGCTCTCGACGGTGAGCTTGTGTGAAAGCTGCCCAACTAGTTTTGCCGAGTCCTTAGAGCCAGAGTAGAGGTTTACTGTAGCCTGCTCAGGGACTGCGGTGAAGGAGTGGAAAGTGGAGCCTATCCGGATACCCTGTAGGAGAGCGAGAGCGATCATTAGTATCGGCTATAATTAATTGGCTAAGAAGCGAGTTTGCGCGGCCAGTTTGCAAGTAAAAACAAAGATAAACGCACGGGCTTGGCGCCAAAGACCAGCTTGAGAGACGAAGAGTCACGGTCAGCAGCGTGGATGAGGTCTGCGAGTGCTGATTCAGAGAGCCGGATGTGCAGAGCCTGTGGAGGCTGTCGTTGCTCTGAGCTCGGCTCCAGCCGAATGCCGGCGGACGAGAAGAACGCCGGCGAGGACATGAAGAAGATTCTGGGAGAATCAGGCAGTGGCGGAATGGATAGAAGGGGGAGGATAGGAGAGGAGAGTGCCAGAAATGGTGGTGAAGAAGAGAAGAGGTCGCAGGGAAGGCTCGACCGAGCAGGATATGGGTGTACAACAAAGTACTCCGCGGACACTGTCGGGCGTTGTTGCTGAGGGGAGAGTTGAGTGAGTTAGAACTCAGCTGAGAAGGCCTGGCTCGGGTCAGGGTAAGGGCTGGAGTTATTGCGGGGATTGTAGTTCCTATCTGGGAGAATTGGTTTGGGTGGTGGATGTGATTGTAGAGATGTTGGTAGTTAGAGGGGATATAGGAAGATATCGGATTGGAGACACTTTTCAGAGTATTGGAGAGGTTGTTGTATAGTCTATGATCTGAAAGGATAGTATTAGTAATCACAGTGACGATTATAACATAATGACATTTAGCGCAGGCAACCCCTGAAATCAGTGCGCGCCACCCAGATGGCGATCAAGCTACTGTAGTCAGAGTGAGTGACCTGCTGCATGATTGCTGGATTGCTGGATTACTGAGATTGGGCTGGTATTTGGATACTCTGGCGTGTTCTGGCGTATATTATGGACTTGTTATCTGGATCCACGTTGTTTGCTGGTCCGGAGGGGAACCGGAGCCATTCTTCCGGTTGCGCTGGGCGATTGGCGCTCAGCTGAGCTCAGAGTGAATAATATATAATAGAACAGCCATAGTGAAGTAATCGTAGTGAGCGTAAGTTATCGCCACGTCGATTAGTAGATGTTCTGCATAACCGATACAAGGTATAAGATCTGCAGTGCTCTCAGCTATCTTGTGTTCGCATATGCCTGCCTCAAACGAGTCACTGCGTCTTCGTTGCTGCATAGCTGAAGTTCATCGACAGTATTCACCGCATCGTTGCATCGACAGGCAGCCAAGAGTGCAGCACTGTATTGAGCACAATGAACACAGCAACAGCACAGTGATATAATTTAATATCACAAGTTGCGTGATGATCTGTATTTTATATTACAGCAAGTCCATTGTGGGTACATCCTGAAACAGCACGCAGCGACGCAGCATTGTGAACTCCATCGCTTCGTTTATCTAATTATTGCTTTTCTTTAGGCGCGATTGGATGCAACCGAGACGTCGGGATCGTGTAGAGTTTGACCCTGCTTTTGCATTGTAGATTTGTGTTGCGGTGATTGTTCTTATCGTGTATTTATAGCCAGCCGAACAGACGCTGTTTGTGCCACTTTGGACACCTTCGAGTGTGCATCAGCTTGCCTTATCCTCTCCGTCCTAAC
>JAJMBS010000076.1:0-5000 GCA_030572775.1 [Lipomyces] yamanashiensis
GGTAGGAGTTACTGGAGCTTTAGGTAGGAAAACCGCCTGCAGCGTGGTAAGGTTAGGGCGCGGTGCGACCGCTTGCCAACGGCTCGTCGCAGTCGTCTGATCATAAAGCCGGGTAACCGCTCGACATCAGAGCAATCAAGTCATACTTTTAGTACTGAAGATCAATAAAAATGCTATTAAAAAGAAAATAATCTAGTCATGATTAATTAACGTGCAGCTGTCAGCGAAATGCAGAAAGAAGCAGAAACGCAGTGGTCGAGGGGCAGCGCATTTGGTGTTTTGAGTAGTTGAGAGAATCGTCACGAAAGGTTGCGAAACACGCGAAAGTAGACAGATGAGTCCAATAAATTCAATAATTACAAATTGCCAATTTAAATATACAAAAAGAAAGAGCAAAGTCAGCTGAATTCGTAGATCAAAAAAATAAAAAACAAAAAAAAAAAAACAGAGGTCTGAAAAAAGGTAAGAATGTTAGTCAAAGGCGGGCGGAGAACGGGGCGGAGAAAACGAGGATAGAAAACGGCAAAGAGAGGAGAAAAAAGCGAGGGAAGAATAGAAATTAATATGGGAGAAAACACAATTTTCCAGAAAATGTATGGGAGTTCAGTAGTAAAAAAAACGGAAGATTCACATAAAGTCTAAAAACTGGATGGGTGGGGCTCAACACATACCGGTTTGCACCTTTATGGGAGGGCATAGAAAAGAGGCCGCAGACAAATAGATCGGTGCAATAGCAGCGCCTGCGATGGCTTAGGTGCTTTAGTTAGCAGTCTGGCTGGAGCTAAAGCTGCGCAAGACTTAGCTTGAATGATGTTCGGTGAGTGGAAGTCCGTTTGGATGGAAGCTTGAGCGAAGGGTTTGACTAGAGGCGCTAGTGAGCTTGGAGCGAGCCGGATGTGCGAGAGCACACATAAGGGCTAGTGATTGCGAGCGATTATTGATTGAGCCATCAGCTAGTGGTGGTTCCGGGTCGTGGATCTCTGTATGTGGCGGGTGCTTCTCCAAGTGGCCAATTAGTGAGGTGGATGGATACTCGTTGTAATGACAGGATTCTGAAAACGTCACTATGGGTTAGATCCCTGACGGGAATGACCTACAGTCTCATTCGAAAGAATGGGCGAAGCTGGATTTAGTGGATTACTAGCAAATTGCAAGTATTAAGCTAAGTTTAGTTGGGAGTAAACTGCGAAGAGCAGCCGTGATTTATTTTACGTGTTCTTTGCAAGGAACTTCCTCTCTAGGTAGTGATGTTAAATTTGACAGTTTAGCGGAAAGTGCCTTGAGTAAATCAAGAATGCTGCAAGATGCTTGTGTGTGAAAACATACGAGTGCTCGATTTTGAGCTGATTAGTTAACTTCTACTGAGCGTTAGCGCTCAGAACGATAGTAGTTATCTGGTTGATCCTGCCAGTAGTCATATGCTTGTCTCAAAGATTAAGCCATGCATGTCTAAGTATAAGCAATTTATACAGTGAAACTGCGAATGGCTCATTAAATCAGTTATCGTTTATTTGATAGTACCTTACTACTTGGATAACCGTGGTAATTCTAGAGCTAATACATGCTAAAAATCCTGGCTTCTGTTGGGATGTATTTATTAGATAAAAGACCAATGCGTTTACGCTCTTTGGTGATTCATGATAACTTTTCGAATCGCATGGCCTCGAGCCGGCGATGGTTCATTCAAATTTCTGCCCTATCAACTTTCGATGGTAGGATAGTGGCCTACCATGGTTTCAACGGGTAACGGGGAATTAGGGTTCGATTCCGGAGAGGGAGCCTGAGAAACGGCTACCACATCCAAGGAAGGCAGCAGGCACGCAAATTACCCAATCCCGACACGGGGAGGTAGTGACAATAAATAACAGAACAGGGCCTTTATGGTCTTGCGATTGGAATGAGTACAATTTAAATACCTTAACGAGGAACAATTGGAGGGCAAGTCTGGTGCCAGCAGCCGCGGTAATTCCAGCTCCAATAGCGTATATTAAAGTTGTTGCAGTTAAAAAGCTCGTAGTTGAACCTTGGGCATGGTCGGCCGGTCCGCCTCATTGGTGTGCACTGACCCGATTGTGCCTTTCCTTCTGGGTAACTAGTTGCACTTTATTGTGTGGCTAGGGAACCAGGACATTTACTTTGAAAAAATTAGAGTGTTCAAAGCAGGCATACGCTCGAATATATTAGCATGGAATAATAGAATAGGACGTACGGTTCTATTTTGTTGGTTCTCTAGGACCGTCGTAATGATTAATAGGGACAGTCGGGGGCATCAGTATTCAATTGTCAGAGGTGAAATTCTTGGATTTATTGAAGACTAACTACTGCGAAAGCATTTGCCAAGGATGTTTTCATTAATCAAGAACGAAAGTTAGGGGATCGAAGACGATCAGATACCGTCGTAGTCTTAACCATAAACTATGCCGACTAGGGATCGGACGGTGTTTTTATTTTGACCCGTTCGGCACCTTACGAGAAATCAAAGTCTTTGGGTTCTGGGGGGAGTATGGTCGCAAGGCTGAAACTTAAAGGAATTGACGGAAGGGCACCACCAGGAGTGGAGCCTGCGGCTTAATTTGACTCAACACGGGGAAACTCACCAGGTTAACAACAGATTACATTGTCTGGGCCTGGAATAGTAAGTTGAAAAACTTGCTAGTGCTGACTTAACTCATGTGGGAGAAGCATAAGCTCCCTACTCAGGGCATGAGAGGCAGGTTACTGTCGAGTCAGTGCGACACCAGCTGGTACAGGGGACGCCGAACTGCAATTGCAGAGGCCAATCCTGTGGCGAGTTCAGGTTGCGCTGGACCGTCGCAACGCACGCTAAGCGGTGGGCTAACTGAATGGTTGGCTTAAGGTACGTGCTAATCCCATGGGTTAACCATGGCTGTTCTGAATAGTTCCGAGTTTACGAAGCAGAGCAGGAATTAACAATTGAACTTGTTGATTTGTATAAGGTATATTTGAAGACATTGCGTGAGGACTTCAAATATTGCTATTAAATGCCAGACACAATAAGGATTGACAGATTGAGAGCTCTTTCTTGATTTTGTGGGTGGTGGTGCATGGCCGTTCTTAGTTGGTGGAGTGATTTGTCTGCTTAATTGCGATAACGAACGAGACCTTAACCTACTAAATAGCTATGCTCGCTTTTGCGGGTTGGTAGCTTCTTAGAGGGACTATCGTGCTTAAAGCCGATGGAAGTTTGAGGCAATAACAGGTCTGTGATGCCCTTAGATGTTCTGGGCCGCACGCGCGCTACACTGACGGAGCCAGCGAGTATACCTTGACCGAGAGGTTCTGGGGAATCTTGTGAAACTCCGTCGTGCTGGGGATAGAGCATTGCAATTATTGCTCTTCAACGAGGAATTCCTAGTAAGCGCAAGTCATCAGCTTGCGTTGATTACGTCCCTGCCCTTTGTACACACCGCCCGTCGCTACTACCGATTGAATGGCTTAGTGAGGCCTCCGGACTGGGATTAGATGATGGGAAACTATCGTCAGATTCCGGAAAGCTGGTCAAACTTGGTCATTTAGAGGAAGTAAAAGTCGTAACAAGGTTTCCGTGACTCTAAGTCTAGGAAAAGATATGATCTTTCCGTAGGTGAACACTTACCGAAGCCTTAGCTTCCCGAAAGGGTTGCATCTCACGACTATAAACATTGAAGATGTTGTAATTGCTAGTTTGCTTTTTAAGCAAGCGACACTATCAAATTGCGGGAACACCCTAAAGATCTTACCACCAAGCACGGTCTGGAAACAGTCGTGTGGCCGAGCTAACAGCCCTGGGTATGGTAAAAGTGTAAGATATGATCCTTCTGGAGAAATGGGCAATCCGCAGCCAAGTCCTAAAACTACTCGGTAGTCATGGATGCTGTTCACAGGCCAAATGGTAGTGGGTGAAGCAGATTTCTGTTTTGCTTAAGATATGGTCGGTCCCCTTGTGAAAGCTTGGGGGTAAGATTCACCTAAAACATTTGAATCATTTATTGCTTATGAAAATAGCTAATTATGATTGGCGAAGGCTAGTGTTTATTCGATGTTGTTTATTCAATTCCAGTAGAGGTATGAGTAATTACAAGACGGATGATGGATTGATTTGCACATGCTCATGTTCTGTTTAATGTGGTTGTGTAAGTCATCATCGTTCCAATGTTTAGGCACAAGGCCGACGTCATATCTGAATAGTTGCTGTTCGAGATAAATGTGACACATCAATCTTGATTGATTAATTATGTTTAATTCGTGGATAAGATGCAAAGGATTGATATTTCTGTGAAGAAAATGTTAGAGATGATTCTGTTTGTGAGTTATGCCTCCTACCTAGCGGTCCTAGATCCGCAGTAAAGTATGTGAGAAATATCGTGTTCTGAAGGAATATCGATAGCATAATGAGCACGATAGGAAATGCGATGCATTAGATACTTCACTTGGTTCTATCTAATTTGTGAATATCCATCATGAGTTGTAGTATATGGTGAAAATACTGGCTTGTCGGGCCACACTGGAGGAGTGTGATAAAGCTGTTCAAGCTCTTCATGCGATAGATGCTTATTATTCATATTGAAATTGTTTGATTTTATGCATTGATGTACTGCTTGTATGCATTTCTCAACGGAGAGAGTGTTCACAGACATCTTGTGTAGATGTGGATACCTAGCAAGTAAATCCAGCGTGAGCTTTGATAGAAAGTATGCAAATGTTTTAAAGTAACAAAGTACAAACGTTCCGTAGGTGAACCTGCGGAAGGATCATTACTGAATTATCTATTCATTTATAAACTCTTTCGAGACTCGATATACATTATGTCTGAATGAAACAATATTAATTTATTAAAACTTTCAACAACGGATCTCTTGGTTCTCGCATCGATGAAGAACGCAGCAAAATGCGATAAGTATTGTGAATTGCAGGATTTTGTGAATCATCGAATTTTTGAACGCACATTGCGCCCTCTGGTATTCCGGAGGGCATACCTGTTTGAGCGTCATTTTTCTCTC
>JAJMBS010000077.1:0-10664 GCA_030572775.1 [Lipomyces] yamanashiensis
ATTGATGGTTGTTCTTCGTTCTTCTTTTCTTTGATATGACTACATTCGTGGATGTTTTTAGTGGTGGACTTGTTACTGCAGATTTTTCTTATTTTTCATTTTCTGCATGTCTGGATATTATTTTGCATATTGGCATGATTTTTTTAGTTAGTAGATGGATGGCTTGATGAATTGGTTTTGTTCTGTTATGTTTTTTTTTGGTTTTGAGTTGAATGTTGGAATTTCTGGTTTGTTTTTTGTTACTTTGTTTGTCTGTTTGTCTGTTTGTTTCGGAATTGGCATGCATTTGTATGATTTATAGAATAATATGATCTTGAATATCTCTGTTTAAAATTTCTTCATTCATATATTCCACTCTGTAGAAGGTGTTTCAGAGTTCTTAGTATGATGTTTTCTGAAGGAATAAAGGTTGGGAAGTAGGTTGGGAGTTTGAACAGGGCTCATCACTCAAATGGAAGCTGTCTTGCGCCTGCAATGCAGATTGTTCAAATAGTGCAGTATATCGACAGAACGCGTTTATAAGAACAAATAATCACGAGTAATTTCATCTTTCAATATATTCTCAAATATCAGAGCCCTTTTTTCAGCAAATAAAGCCGTTGATGTACAGCGATGACGACCAATCTTGCGGGGTTGAATACTCGACTTTCATCATTGCTCGAGTTTCTTGACCAACAAAATGACAATTTCCAAGAATTCTCAAATGTCAATTTACATTTAGAAATTGTGAATAAAGAGATTCTGAGCGAGTCGCGTGGTATAATTGACAATGAGGGCGCTGAGGAGGAGCGTGACAGCTGCGATTATCTCGACCGGGATTTCTATCGTGAGCTAGGGATCCAAGATGAATTTTACCATGAAGAGGATGATGATAACTGTAATAATCTTGATATAAAATGACTATCAGAAGATCTGGAAAGGAATTGAGTGCGAGGAACTTGTGCTAATATCATACTCTTCATAGTACCACACATGCCACTCGCTATTATCTATGCAGTACAGAATCCCTTCATCCCATCTCCTCAATTGCACGACTACTTAGATCTCAATCTCTCTTCAGATTCATTGATAAAGAGAGACGATCAGATTTCATTGTCGCCTGATCGCGCAGACAGCGGGTTCTCGGAAATGGTCCGTTCTTCAGCTTCTGTAGCTCTAGCTTCCTTTCTAGAAAGTGAGAACGCAGATAATCGCGATGACTTGTCGATTGTGTTTGAAGAGGAACGGGGAAGACGATGTTGGCTTTCAAGTGTCTCGTTAGGAGAGGATTTTGACTGTTACTTTACTGATGTTGAAGACAATGAGGATGTGAGTGATAGAGAAGGCAGGATCGAGCTGCCGCCTCTTCCATATTTCGAACCTTTGAATTTGGAGGAAAAAGACAAAGATGATTGCGCATTACTCACAAAGTCGCCTACTCCTCCGATTCTTGCTCCATATAACGAAAATATCACACCTCGTTCCAAGGCTAGAATGAAAGCACTGGCTCTTCGACGACGTCCTAACCAGAACTTTGCGCCTACGAGAGAACAATTCCAGTCTGCTTATCGTTCGCTTATACTTGCAAATCAGATCTCTGATAACACTTCGTACCGTGAAATCGTAGCCGATGAAGAAAGTATACTATTACAATCGCCAGCGGTCGCGAGTACCGTACTTGCTAATTGGAATGACGTCGTGACAGAGATGAAGACAATTTTTCAACCAACTAGAAATTTTGCCAAGGAAGATGATGCTAATTCTGTGTCTATTGAATCTGAGAGTTTGAAATTTGATGATACTTTTAACCGATGGTTTTCGAGCGCGGTGGATGAAGATGAACGGAAGTTCTCTCCCGTGACAGCTTCTTCTTCGGGAGCATCATACCCAGAGTCATGCTCCGATAGAATTGATGCTGTTGATCCAATATCAAAATCCAGAACAACAGCGTCGACTATGGAAACCGACTCAGCACTGAAAATTGCACTAGCGTCAGAATCGGTGTCGATCACTGCGCTCGCGCCAACGTCTACCGAGAAAACTGATTTTCGAAGAGATCTTCGGATGAATACTCTATCATCTGATGAAAATGAGTGGCCGGAACACTATAACTTTGATTTCGTTAGTAAGTATCCTTTGCGTGCAGCTCAGTCTCGACAATCATCGTCTGGTAAGAGGAAGTTATTGCATTGGATCCCGCGTAAGCCAGGATTCCGCCTGTCCACAAATTCAGCACGAACTACATCTACCGCAGTAGACTTTGCTTTACCAAACAAACACGATCGATCTGTATCAACCGGTGCCTATGAACCTGAGAATACTGTTGCGACTACTGACTGTGAACAAGCGCATAAGAACTCTGTTGTACGTCGTCTTACGCGACGATTCGGCGTACGACTGTGAGCTATTTAGTATTAGCTATGTATATTATCTTTGCTGTTATGAATACACAATTTATCTTCTCATAATCTTAAATCTGGATTGAATATATTTGTAAGATATTACGTAAAATAAATTGGGCTAGGTTTAGCATTAGCAAGATCAACATTTGATCTCGAAGCAGCTTGCGATGTGTTCTATCTTTTCAGCAAAAGAATGCGAAGAATACAGAATTAGTGACAATTTTTCCTTGTATATTTACTAAAGAGAAAAGTCCTGGAACACCTTCTACGGCGTGGCAGATACAGAGCGTTAGCCGTCGAGAATGGCGACGAATCAGTTCCAGTTCGCAGCTCGTCCGGTGGGAACAATTCAGTCTTCACAGGGACGAAGTAATGGTAATGGACAGTCTGTGTTTGGGAATGGTGGACAGCAGCAGCAGCAGTCTGTGTTTAGTAATGTGAATGGTTTTCAAGGAGCGCAGGGGACGTTTGGTGGGAATCAGAATGGACAGAGTGCATTCGGCGTACCTGGAATGACGATGTCCAAGAAACGCAACGCGAAGGGAAACAAAGGTGGTAATACCCAGATAGCTGCAGCTGGTGATGACGGTTGGGATGCGAAGAATCAGGCGTTGATGAGTGAATATGAAGCTACATGGAACGGAGACATGCAAGTTCTATACGAGAAGGTTTGTTCGCGTTTGGATCAGTATCGTGATGAATTCTAACCTTGGATTGTATGACAGTTACAAGGTCTGAGAGAAAAAGAACGGACAGAGATGGAAAATCGCGGACTAGTAGACCGACCAGACACGCAGAAATCACTTACCGACGCGATTGTATTCGTTGGCACCTGCATGGAAATGTGTCCTGTATTCGAACGAGTCAGACGTTCAGCTGGTAATCTCGTCAAATCCTACGAACGCGGTTCGGATGGAAATATTGATAAAACTCTTGCGGTTAAAGAGTTCTCGAGACCGGCTGCGGGACAGCCGCCGCCATTGCCGTCTGACGTGCGACCGCCTGGTGTGTTGCAACACACTCTTACATATTTGATTGATAATATTGCACCTCAACTACCTGATTCTCATGCATTTCTCTGGGACCGAACACGCTCGATTCGACAAGACTTCACGTATCAGAATTATTCAGGGTACGAAGCAATTGACTGTAACGAGCGCATTGCACGAATCCATATCTTTGCCTTACACAGCTTAGCCGGCGATCGAATCGAGACAGCACGACAACAAGAACTCGAACAATTCAACAAATCATTACAAACTCTTTCCGAATTCTACGCCGATGTCAGAAAAGGCGGCGCTCAGGCTCCTAACGAAGCTGAATTTCAGGCATACAGACTTCTCAGTTTACTCCGTGACCCAGATCTTGACCGGCAAATTCAGGACCTTCCACGCGCAGTGTTTCTCGACAGTCGGATCCAGCTTGCACTTGAGCTTAGATCGATGGTGCAGCAGAATAATGTTGTTGAGCGCGGATATACGAACACTGAGAACGCGCCGAATTTGTTTGTCAGGTTTTTCAAGATGATTAAAAATCCGCATGTGCCGTTTCTCTTTGCGTGTTTGGCCGAGGTGCATTTTAACGATATAAGAATGTGGGCTTTGAGATCTATGGTTACAGGCTATCATAAACGAGGAAAACCGTACGTTGCGGTAAATTTGGTCGAAATGCTGGGATGTGATGATACCGAGGAGTTGTACGAGATATGCGATCATTTTGGGATTAATCGCAGGGTGGAGGACGGAGTTGAATGTGTTGATGTGACAAGTTGGAATGGTCAGTATTTCTGCACATATTTTTGATTAAGATGCTAATATTTTATAGACCAAGTGGCGCTCGGAAAACCGCCTTTCCATCAGGCTTATTCAAAACGACTAGTCCATTCAAAGCTCCAGAACCAATCCATTCCGCTTCTACTACACGGCAACAATCTAAACGTGTACCCGCAGAATTCTACGGAGCAGTATACTATCCAATCTCTCTTTTCGACGAATAACGCGCGACGGATTGCACGACGAGTTTCGGTGCCGACGACGAGTGATAAGCAGCCACCGAGTTGGCTATTTAATAAGCCAGCGCAAGTGCAGACTGTGAGACCACAGCAGCAGCAACAATCTGCTTTTGGGTTTGGTGATGCTGTGACTCCAATGCCGTTTGGAAGTGCATCTCCGGTGAGCACCCCGCTCGTTAATGGATCTAGTACTGCATTTAGTACAGAGAGACCAACACAATCTGCATTTTCATTTGGGAAACCACAGATGCAGTCGGCGGTTGTTCACCCTACTCAGTCATCGTTTGGATTTACTCAGCCTCCAACGAAACTATCCCAACCATCAAGCTCAGAACAAACACAGAACCCATTTAATCAGACCAATGGATTTTCATTTAGTCCCGTGCCAACGCAATCATCGCAAAAACCTCAACAAAATTCATTTCCAGCTATTGATACAGGTACTTCAGCTCCAAAAACGACGAAGCGAAAAGTGACTGTATCAGAAGAAGCAGATGAAATTCATGCTCAACCGGTGAAGCGAAAAGAGCCAGAACCAGACACGACAGCTCTCTTAGCCGAGAAGCAGCGAAAACTGAATGAAGAGCGTAATCGTGTTTTGCTGAGAAACGCCTTTACGAAGATCGGTGTGATTGAACGAGATGAGATGGTTAGATCTGTCGTTTCTGAAGTTGTTCGTGATATTGCGAAGAAGGCGGTGGATGCTGAGGCGAAAGCGCGTAAGAGTGCTGCGCGGGCACGATTGATTGACTCGCTTGCGCAAGGGATATACTCGTCTTTGGTGAAGGAACAACTGCAGCAAATGTGTCTAGATACCACGGCATTCGAATTTAGACGACGGAATGTTTTGAAGGAAACGTTTAAGAAGATCAAGATTGCGGCAAAATTAGCCAAGGTTAATGTTGATTTAAGAAAACGACGAAGAGAGGAGTATCTTGAAGCTTCACGAATGCTTGGACGTCCTGGGAAGAGAAAGAAACGGATGTCGTCTGAGCGGTCGTCTGTGGCTGAGCAGTATCTCAGCGAGTCTGAGCAGATTGTGCAGATTGAGAAAGAGCGGGAGGAAGTGCGACAGCTTTGGCTTCCACTAGACTTACAGAGTTTATTTTTGAAACATTTAGACAAGACTTTTGAGCAAGCTGGCATTCTAGACGGCGTGCTGGACGTCAATGTTTTAACCTCAGACTGGCAATCGCCGGCTGGAGTATGGACGCGCAAGAAATTAGGATTGGCGTGGGATGGCGCTCGATATGTTAATAATCTACGAGGAAAGTCAGCGAGTGTGACGGTTGCGTCTATGGACGCGAATCCGGACTCGTATAATGACGTTGGCGCGCTGATATTCTTTTGCGGTGCCTCTAGTGGACAGCATGAGGCTGTTTCACCGGTAGAGAAGCTCGCGAGGGATAGAGCGACTTTGCAGGAGGCTTTACGACGATTACGGCAATTTTCGTCGTACGCTATTACGTTGTTGGTGTGTTATTGGCCGTTTGAGGGGATCTCTTCGGCGGAGGTATAAGCATGATCATGTCTGACTATTACGAGCGAATTAACTGACACACTTTTACAGATGCAGCAGCAGTTGGGATTGGCAAGTTATATAGACCAAGGTCAGAGGGTTTTATCGTCATTATACGTGCTCACGCTTGAGTCTCCGCGAGGCACAGAGTTGTCGAGTGCGATAGAGATGGTTGGGCAGGCTGTCGGACGGTAGAGATGTATATTAGAGAGGAGCATGTTGTTGACGGTGTTATGTATTATATTGAATGTTGCATTATATTCCTGTATTATTATTGTACTATTACTGGTCTCAGTCCGTAGCAATTGCTGTAAACAGTAAACAAAGGTGTGTAAACACGCCTTGTTCGAGGAGTGCGGCGACGCGCACAATTTTTTTCAGTCGCGTTTTGCTTCGCTTGCTCGAAGTGGCGCGAAAGGCTTTCTGTCACTCTCTTCCAGTCCACTGTTCTTGGACAAGTTCCAGTGCTGATTTTCACTGCTTTGCTCTATAGAACAGGGCGTTTTTATAGATTTTTTTTGTTGGCTGTGTTTTATGAGCTGAGCATCGCAGCAGAGAAACAGGACTCAACAAGGCACAGCGATGGCGGATCCCTTCGAGCCTTACAAACGTCGCAAGACCGACGCGTCTTCGCCAACAACGCAGAGCATCGTCAACAGCCCGCAGTTGCCTCTTTCGTCTGCGCTGAACACGTCTGTTGCGCGTGCGGGAAGCAGCGGCGGTGGACAACATAAGCTGATGCGACCGTCGTCTCGCGCTGCGCCGCTGAACAACAACCACAACGCGTCGAGTGCTGCGAGTGCGCCTGCGCGTCCGCACGCGCCAAATGATACGTTCTACAGCAGAATGATGAACAGACAGAGCAGCGGAGCGAGCACAGGCGCAGGCACGAGTCCGTTTCCGATGCTGTTCAGCAGATCTAACGGCACTCCGGCAAAAGCAAACGGAGTACCAGCAGCCTCGACGAGCGCTGGCGAACCGGGGCAACTTTCTCCGCAAAGCAGAATGCGCAATCTAGCGGCGAAGTTCAGAGCAGATAGTTCGACTGGAACGTTGCAGCAGCAGCTTCCGCAGCGCTCTGCGTCGCCAAACACACCGCCTCCAATTGCGAAGAAAGGTCAAGCCGTGAAGAAGATTGGTGCGATTCAGCGTGGCCCTGCACCTGCAAGGCCTGTTTCTATTGACATAGACACACCTGAGCAAGTAACGCCCGAAGAGCGCAGGATCATTGCTCGTCTACAAGAAGTCTTCCCGTCGTTTGCAAACTCAGCGTTGCTCGCCGCTGTAAGACTCAAGCAGAACTTCGACGACGCAGCGGAATGGCTTTCTCAACAGGACGAACTTCGTGTGGGCGAACTCATGTTGCCTACGACATCTACGAACGGTATCGAAAAGAAAATACCTGTGATTGAGCAGTTGTCGTCGCCGGTGGCGACTTCGAAACGGGATATCGTCAAACCGCGACGGTCAATTCGAGAGAAGTTTGGCGCAGCAAAGATGATTGAGCTGTCGTCTGATGTTGAATTAGACGATGAGCTTGAGATTACTGGCGCGACTAATCGCGCTCCTACGGCGAAGAAAGTGTCCCCTGCGCAGGATCAGAGCGATGAAGAGGAGGAACTTGCTGTATCTGAGAACTCAGATTCAGAAATGGAAGTCTCTGAAGAAGAGGACAATTCTGCAGTTGAAGAGAAACTACTTGATATTTTCAACAAAGAATCCGCCAAAGTGATTATCGACGTGGCATGCTGTCCCGAGGACGTGGCAGAACGCATCATTGAAGAACGACCATATGCTCTTCTAGACCAAATCCGCGGTGTCGATCTTGTAGTCGAGGTTGACCCCGAAGCGCCTGCAAAGAAGAAATCACGTCGTCCTAAACGTACCGCGGGTGATAAAGCGGTTGATACGGCACTGGAAACGCTTTCGGGATACGACGCTGTAGATTCGTTGATTCATAAATGCGAACAGTTGGGACAAAGTGTTTCAAACTCGATTGAGAAATGGGGTGTTGATGTGCTCGGATCGAATGGAGAGCTTGAGATTGTCGATATTGCTGGATCATCGTCTGATGATGAGGGCGTGGAGGATAAGAAGCCGAAGTTTATTCCTGGAGGGGGATATTTTGCAGACCAGCCAGCTATTTTGGGCGAAGGCGTTGAACTTAAGAGTTATCAGCAAGTTGGTATTAATTGGTTAGCATTGCTTTATAAGAAGAGATTATCATGTATTCTTGCGGACGAGATGGGTACGTTAATTCGTTCATGTGTGAAAGAGAGAGACTAACAGTACAGGTCTTGGAAAAACTTGTCAGGTTATTGCATTTATTTCTCATTTGAAGGAGATTGGAGTTACTGGACCTCATTTAGTAGTTGTTCCATCATCGACGCTCGAGAACTGGCTTCGCGAGTTCCAGCGGTTCAGTCCTACTCTGGTCGTCGAGCCCTACTACGGCACACAAAGCGAGCGAGGCGAGCTAAGGGCGATGTTGACGGATAGTAATACTGAATTTGATGTGATTGTGACGACGTATAATCTTGCTACTGGATCGCCTTTGGATTGTAGTTTTTTGAGAAGTTTCAAGTTTAGCACGTGTATTTACGACGAAGGACATTTGTTGAAGAACAGTCAATCTGAAAGATACCAGAAGCTGATGAAGTTGAAGAGTGATTTTAGATTATTGCTGACGGGAACACCGCTGCAGAATAACTTGCAGGAGCTTATTTCGCTGCTGGCGTTCATTCTGCCTCATTTGTTTAAAGAGAGAAAGGAGGAGCTAGCTGGTATTTTCAAGCACAAGGCGAAGACGACGACGGATACGACGGACGCGGCAAATTTAGCGTTACTTTCAGCGCAACGAATTTCTCGTGCGAAGACGATGATGACGCCGTTTGTGCTTCGACGGAAGAAAGATCAGGTGCTGAAGCATTTACCGAGAAAACACCATGCGGTGGAGTACTGCGAGTTATCAGCGGAGCAGCAGGAGATTTATGACGCGGAACTTGAAGCTAGTCGACGAGTGATTGAAGCGCGTGAGGCTGGGCAAGCGTTGACTAAGGCAGATCGGTTGAGTAGTAATGTGTTGATGCGACTACGGAAGGCTGCTGTGCATCCGTTGCTGTTTCGACGGTACTATGACGAGAGTACGTTGAAGAAGATGTCGAAGGAGATCATGAAGGAGGATCGATATTTTGACGCGAATCAGCAGTATATTTTCGAGGATATGGAGGTTATGTCAGATTATGAGCTGCATATGCTGTGTTTGAAGTTTAAGAGTATATACCGTTACCGGTTGCAGAATGAAGAGTGGATGAATTCGGGCAAGGTGCGGAAATTGAAGGAGATGCTGGTGCCGATGAAGAAGAAGGGAGATCGGATATTGATATTTTCGCAGTTTACACAGACACTCGATATTCTCGAGCAAGTTTTGTCTACGCTTGACATGACATTCTTACGACTTGACGGTCAGACTTCTGTTGAAGTGCGTCAAGATCTGATTGACAAGTTTTACGCGGAAGAGGATATTACGTGCTTTCTTCTTTCGACCAAGGCGGGTGGATTCGGAATCAACCTTGCGTGCGCGAACGTTGTTGTGATCTTTGACATGAGTTTCAACCCACACGATGACAAACAAGCCGAAGACCGCGCACACAGAGTCGGGCAGACCCGAGAAGTCCATGTCGTGCGTCTTGTTAGTAAAGGCACGATCGAAGAAGCGATTTTGCAGTTGGCAAACACGAAGTTGGCGTTGGACGCGAGCGTGAGTGCTGGTGGCGAGGAACAGGAGGCCAAAACAGAGGAGCGCAATGCTGGGCTGATTGAGGAGATGCTGTTCCATAAGAGTTAGATTGTTGTAGATTATAGAGACTTGTTTGTTATAGAAATATAGAGTTGCCATATTAAGAAGCGTCTTAAATAGGAAATACTGAGCCGCACAACAACCCTAAACCAATAAAGTTTTTTGAGTCTGAAAATTTCCTCTTGAGATTTTGTTTTCTTCAGAAAGAGCAGTTGTTGGATCAGGAAATATTTCCCGCAAATAACACAGACAATAGGAACTACGGAATAAAGAGATAAAAAAGAGAACATTAGAAATGGCAGAGGAAAGGCATAGTCATAAGAAAGAAAAGAAGGAGAAGAAGCGAAAGTCGTTGACGAGTGCGGAGGCGATGGAAGTTGACGTTGTTGTTGCTGCTGAGCCGGTTGTTAAGGAAGCAGAGAAGAAGAGCAAGAAGAGCAAGAGTGTTGCGGGCGATGAGGATGATAAGTACGATCAGCGGTTATCTGCGCTGTTACCGTTTGCGCAGCCACTTGCGCCGAAGAAGTTGAACAAGAAGGTCATGAAGACTGTCAAGAAGGGTATTTACTATTCTTATTATTATTAGAAGAGATTATTATCATAGAAAACAGCTAACAATACAGCGGCCAAACAAAAACACATCAGACGCGGAGTCAAGGAAGTTGTCAAGTCGCTGCGAAAGGGCGACAAAGGCCTCGTCGTGCTCGCTGGCGACATCTCGCCTCCCGACGTGATCTCACATATTCCCGTTCTATGCGAAGACAACGCTGTTCCGTACGTGTTTGTTCCTAGCAAGGAGGATCTGGGCGGAGCAGGTGCTACGAAGCGGCCGACGAGTTGTATTATGGTTGTTCCTGGTGGGTTTAAGAAGGACGGAAAGGAGACTGAGTATCGGGAGTCGTATGACGAGATTGTGACTGAGATCAAGGGAATGGCTTAGATATCAATGTACGA